>JAPFFP010042594.1:0-13974 GCA_026153255.1 Solanum medicagineum
CATTATTAGTTAGTTCAAGTATTCATTTCTAGACTCTCTTTTATTTTACTTTTGTTTTTGTTTTTGTTGTTTGATTTTAATTCCAGGGTGTACTAGGTTGTATTCCCAACAAAAGGAGCCAAAGCAATCCCTTAACTCCGATCAATTTGGAGATCCATCGACTCTTTCGAAGAATTGCTCCAGTGAATGAGGATATTGCAGTTGAGGAAGAAATGAATATGAATGATGATATGGGAAGAGAGGAGAATCTACCACCAAGGGATAACAGGCCACAACTTAGGGATTTCAACGAAAATGCTTATTGATGGAACCAATATCTCTTGAACCCTATGGCCATGGACGTTACTAGTGCTATATTGTTGCCTCTATTGCTGGCAGACGCTAAGTTCTCGGTGTCAAGTGGATTACTTCAAATGCTCCAAAACTGTGGGTTATTCATAGGGCTACCTTCAGAGGTTCCTCATCGTCATCTTCATAATGTGGTTTTTGTTTGCAAGAGTGTCATAGGGACACAAAATCTTTCTCTTGATGCCATTGGTTTGTGGGTATTTCCATCGTCACTGACTAGGAATGCAGCCATGTGGTTGTCTGAGCTTCCTCTTGGTACAATAACATGTTAGGCAGAGCTTCATAGAGTGTTTCTTGAAAGATATTTCCCAAGATCTAAGAAGCTAAAGCTCAAAGATCAAATAAACAACTTTGAACAACTACTTGGTGACTCTATTAGTACCACATGGGAGAGATTTATCAAATGCTTGTTAAAGTTGATAAATCCATCTTTCTGACGAACTTTGTGATCCTTGATTATGAGGTTGATTTCGAGGTGCCCATTATTTTGAGAAAACCATTTCTGGCCACCAAAAGCGCTTTGATGGATATGGATTTGGGTCAACTTCAAGTTTTGGTTAATGATGCGGAGGTTGGGTTCGACATTCACTAGTCAATGAAACATCCAGATGAATTGAAGAGTAAGGTTTGGTTCCTTGATGATTGTTGATAATGGATGATGACTAAGTCGAGCCACGACGTTAAAAAAGGTGCTTCTTGGGAGGAAATTCAAGCATCTTTGATAATTGTTGGTTTGTTTTAAGTGTATTTGGTTATTGAAATTCTTAGGTAGTAAGTTGTTTGATTGTTTTAAGTTGAAAGACATTGATGCAGTTGTAATAGTTTGAAGATTGTTGTGTTCTGAGATTTGGTCTGCAGGTGGAAATTGAAGAATTGAAGATGTGAGAAAATAACATTTGGAGTATCCTCTACGAGCAGGCCTACAAGTCATAGTCACCATTACGACTCGTAGTCATTCCTTGTAGAGGGAAACAGTGAGTAGTGAAAGTTTTCACACACGCTACAAGCCAACCTTATGATTCGTAGGGTCCCCTACGAGTCATAAGTGGGATTTGTAGTACCCAGGTATGCATTTTAAATTTTGCTAAGTGTTGAGTCTTGATACAAACCAGGACCTATGAGTCATAGGACATACTATGACTCGTAGTTGGGGTCTCGTAGCCCCGATATGCAGCTTTTTAAAATTTTAACCTGGTTTAGCATCAAAGGAGTCAAAATAAATTTTGACCCACAAAATCATTTCCACAAACACTAAGTGACCAAAAATCCCCAAATCCTTTCCCCTCTTTCACTATTCCAATCAAATTCCAGCTACCCACGTTATTTTTCGGTGAGTACTCGGGCGAGGATACTATTTTCTAGGGTTTTAGGCATATTTTGCTCTCTACTTTGCATCGATTTGATTCGTCTCTCATCGAGTAAGCTTCGTGATTAGTTTTAGTGCATTATTTTGATAAGTTTTACTCTTGAGATGATTATGTGCTTGTTTTAATCATGAGGAGTCATACCCATGTGATGATGTTTGTGTTTAGAGAAGAAATGTATGATTTGAGTGCCTTGAAAATGTTTCTTTGAATTTTGCCTTGTTCCGAAATCTTGTGTGGGTGGTTGTAACTGTGAAGTGATGGTCACATGAGTATGGTGCTTACTTGTTTTCTGATTCTTTTGAAAATTAGTGTCGGAATAGGATGTTGGAAAATGGGGGTGTGTTTTTTATATGCCACATATTTTTAGCTTTACTTGAAAGTGTATGAATTCTCCTTACATCTCTATGGAATATTTTGTTGATGTCGAGTGTGAGTTTGGAGACGAAATTGCTTTTAGTTTTTCTTGATGTTATGTGGGATTGACTTTGATTGGTGAAGGTCATTGTTATTTGGCATTGACATCCTTCGATGTTGAGATTTTGTGTGTATTTGTGTTGGTGCTATAAAGTTTGCTTCGATGATGTTTAATTATTACTTTGATCAATTAATGGTTCTTGTGCAAGGTTGTAGGCATCACAATGCCATCTGTTTTTCTGCTACAAGGACCCACTACGACTCATGGGATGACTCTATACGAGTCGTAGTGGCCCATCGTAGGAGGCAATAGTGCCTATGATCCATTAACCCCTACTCATAGTAAGGGACTCATCGTAGTTGCCTAATTGTATTTTTTACTCTGTTCCCTACTACGAGCCCAAATTATGACTCGTAGGTCATGCTACGGTTCATACATGTGGCTCGTATTTGTGTACAGAATGATATTTCCTTTAGGAACTTTAGCATAATGAGGCTAGTGATTGACTCATAGGACACCCTATGAGTCGTACCTGCATCTCATGACTACAGACCTGCATCTGTATTAATGAATTTTTCTTTTGATTCCATCGTTTAAGTATTTTTTTTGTTCTTTGTTATGTGATCATTGTGTGGTCAAACAACTTGAAGTTCACATGGTGTTGTGTGGTTGGCTTGCAGGTATCATGCCTCCAAAAGACAAACGAGCAATCCAAACATTACAACGTAGATTGGTGGAGGAATCTTCTGAGGTTGAGAGATCTGAGGGGTCTCTAAACGTTCATAGGAGTAGTATAGACCTCGAGGCTAATGTACCTCAGACTCGGGCAAGTACAACTCAGACACCTATGGAAGTCAGCAGTTCCTCCCAGTCTGAAGAGGAGGAACAAGAGGGTGATGGAGACAGGTCTGGGAGCAGCTTACCACAGATGACCTACACACATTCGGGGTCAGAGTCAGAGTCTGAGAGCACCTCCCAGACCCAGCAGGAAGAAGTCCAATCACAACCTCCAGCCGACCATAGATGGTGTGTTACAGGAATGAAGGAGATATATGACCAGGGGCTAGAGCCAAAGGGCAGGGCAAACCAGTTTGACAATTGCATGAGGACTCTAGGCTGAACAAATCTGGGTTGGATAGGGTTCCAGGGTTAGAGGCGGAGATAGATTGACATGGACTACGATGGACTAAACAACAGTTGGGCAAGTATGCCCCTTACGTGGTCCGTGAGTTTTATGCCGCTTATCTTGCTACACTTCGCCAAGGGCTGTCTGAGAACAAGAAGCTGATTGAGCAGCCTAGGTTACGAGTGGTGCCAGTCTGGGGTCGAAGAGTTCCTATTTCGGAGGAGACTATCCGATTGATTCAGTCTGGGCCCACCTACAGGGTGCCTTAGTCCACTGTAGTGTACAATGGTTGCATTGACAAAATGAGGAGAGTGGTGAGTGAGAAAAATGTTGGGGCCAAGACCGAGCTGCTACAGTGGATAGCCAGCCAGATATATGAGGAGGGGTTCGAGCCGACGTGGGTTACAAACCATGCAGATCCGATAGTGAAATCCCACCTCTCTTTTCGGGCCAAGTTTTGGTGGTCCATTATTTATTGGCATATCCGGCCTACTTTCCCCGATAATGTGATCACCTTGGAGCGATCTATGTTATTAGCTAGCTTTCTAGCTGGTTATGAGATAAATTGGGCCCAGGTTATCTCCGAGCAGATCCATGAGTTCGTTGTCCGGACAAACACCTCACTACCAATCCCTATTTTGATCCACCGATTATGCAGTGTAGTAGGTGTTCCTATAGACCCCCACCGGACAAGCATATCGAGGCCACACGCGCTATGGATCCCAACCTGATAAAGGCTGATGAGAACCCGGTGACCCTACCTCGTGCAGCTCCTTCAACAATCCCAGATCTATTCCTGGTTAAGCCTCAGACTCAGGGTTTGACTTCAACTCCTACCAGCACTACTCCAGCCATTGTAGAGCCTACGCCAGTTGTTGAGATTGAGTCTACGCCATCTTCGAGTACTCTAGACCAGCAACATCTACATTACAGGTTGATTCTCTTATTTCTCCTGTTGCTTTTCAGGAACTGGTGCGCAGAGTGGCTACAGTGGAGTCTAGGCTATAGGGTTTAGCAACATAGGTCAGACCTTGGGTTAGCTAGACCGTACGGGACTCAGAGGAGAGGGTAAAGACATTCACCCGCGAGTTGGTTGATGAAAGAGTTAGAGCGGTGGATGCTCGAGTCGATGCTTTCCGAGGCGAGAGTCCAGTGGAGCCTTGATAGTGTTCGGCCTACTGACATAAGCACAGTGACACAGGAGTTGGCCAAATTTAAGGCCGATTTATTGTAAATGTTATCAGCCGCTCTTGCAGTCTCGGAGGTAGCACCGGCAGGTGATGAGGTTTTTGATTGGTTAACTGACCACCCGCATGCTCACGGGAAGAGGCCCCTCGAGATAGATGACCCAGAGTTGAGCCAGAAGAGGCCTAGACCAGATCACCAAGCAGCCCCAAAAGAGGAGCCAATACCAGAGAAGGTGGTGCAGGAGTCGATCCTGTTGGCGGCTATACAGAGAGATAGGGAGCAACAACCTTCACATGGAGAGGGTAGCTGACGTACAACTGCGACCCATAATGCTAAGGAGGAGGTTGTGACCCAGGACCCTGCTAACCAGACAGATACCGGTGCTTAAGCACCATGATGTTTGACTTTTTGACCCCAACCCTTATCTTTTATATATGGATACTTTGTTCTTCCTTTTAGACAATATTTTTGTTATGTTGGTTTTTGGATTTGCTTAAATGATTTATGTTGGATGTAGTTTTTACTAATATTTTGGATGTTAGTTTTTGGTTCTTAATGTGTGTGTGTGCGCACGTGTATGTATATCTCTTATGTTTTCGTGATTAGTTTTTCATTCATGTCTTCACTTTGAGGATAAAGTATTCTATTTTGGTGGGGTGTGGAAAGTCATGGATTAAAGTGAATTCTGAGTGGCCTCAAGTCCATAACTTCCCCTACTTTTGATCCCAAGGTTTTCTTGCCGTGATTCTTTTTCCTTGTGGATGTTTAATTTTCTGTTGAACCAGCATGTTTAGGTAGTATAGATAATGTGTAAATAATAGTAGTATTATCTATTGGCATATATAGAGTCTTTAAATGCCTTTTGAATGATTTGAAAAAATTGGGTACCCTAAAAATTTTTGAGATTGTGGTTATTGATGCAACCATGCATTTTGATTATCTGGTGATGTTTACTCTAATAGTGTAAAGGTAAGTTGAGGCTTGAAGCATGACCTGTGAGTCTATACTTGATTGTGTGTGTAATGTCATGTGTGTTGTGAGCTTATTTTGCTGCATTCATGTATCATGTATGGACTCAGAACTTGCCTTAGTACTCTAAGATTGGTTTGGTGATATGGTTGCTTTGGATGGGATCTTAGGCCTTTGTTCTGTTAGTGAGCCCACTCTTGCCTAAATGACCTTCCAAATGTGTTAGTGAACCCTTTGTTCCAAATGTTTGAGCTTCTCATGTACTCCTTCTTTCTTGACACCTCACTAGCTTAACATTGTTTTATTGAAACACCCTGATATTAGCCCTGGTCTATCCTTGAACATGTGAACCTTGATTGAGGCTAAAAGCCTGAGTTGAGGGTGGCTACAAATTGTGGCCCTGGTTTGGGGAATAGATATTGTGCACTTCACCTCATTCGAAAAGCCTAAGTTGAGGGTAACCCTTATTGTGGTAAAGCAATAACAATGACTTAGTTAGTCGGGAAATAAAGAAAGAAATGAAATCATCATAAGCTCGGGGAAGAAAAAGAAAAGCAAAGTGCCTTGAATTTAGCAAAAATGAGTTCAAAAATAAGGCACAACTGAAAAAAAGAGAACAAAGCACTCGGGAAAAGCTTGAAACAGGAGAATAAGGGTGGATTTAGTGAAAATGGTCAGGTTATGAAGGTAAAAGTGTTGGCAAACATAGTTAAAGGATAACTTTTAGTCACTACTTGCTTAAAACGCCATACCAAAGCCTCCTAAACCTATGTTACAAGCTAGTAAGTCCTAAAGTGATCCAAATCCACTTGGTCACCAAACCGAAAGTTGAGTATAGAGGTAAGCTGATGGTGTTAGTCATTGTGCATGAATTTCAATTGTGAGAGTGAGAATGCTTGCACAGTCCTTAAGATCTAAATGCCTTCTGAGTGAGTAAGAGGGATTATTTTCGAGGGCATTTGCACTACTTGATTAGCATATGGCTACACCAGTGATTGTGGATGGTTGATGCTCCTTAGCTTATCGTAGTTGGGTTGCCAGATGCATCTTTGTATTCTGTTTTGCTTAGTAGCTTTGCAATCTTGTTTGAAAATGAAAGTTGGGTACCTAAATTAGAATAAGTGATGTATATGCCATTATGTGTTTCTCATTGTCTACTTATATTGAGTCATCGCTTGAGGACAAGTAACAATTCTAAGTTGAGGTTGTTGATGTGCTGTCAAAATACAATACATTGGATGCCTAAAACAATGAATTATGTGAGTTCTTAATGCGAATTTTTATGGTTTTATGTGTTTTTGTGTTGTTATTGCAGAAAGGGTAAGTTGACATGATTTGGAGAAAAATTGTGGATTTTGCTGAAGCCCAGGAAATACGAGTTCACCAATGAGTCGTAGCCCAAGCTACTAGTCATAGGGTGATCTCGAAGAAAGAAACAGAGACCAAAAATCAAAAATTTTCTAAGTGGAGGTCAGCATTATGAGGCTATCCTACGATTCGTAGGTCTTAATATGACTCGTATAGGTGGACTCGTAGTAGGAAACAGAGAGCCAAAACTTTGGACCAAAAACTAGAGGCCTAGACTACAAGAGGAGCAGACAAGTCGTAACCCAAGAAATGACTCGTACAAGTGGGTCGTGCCAGCTGAGTCCAAAATGTCAAGAACCTGTTACAAGACCCGATTATGACTCGTAGGTCACCCTACGAGTTGTACCTGTGAGGCATACCAACTGCCAACTGTCTTTTCTGTGTAATTATTTAGGGTTATTTTGCAAACACTATAAATACTTTAAGTTAGAGTTTGTAGAAAAGGGAGAGATTCCAGATATTGAAGATATCACCTTTGAATATTCTCTCAAGAATATTTTAGGGTTCTAGCTTAGATTTTTATTTTCTATTGGAAAACCCACTTTTGAGGAGTGTAAATCTCATATTGTATTCATTCTCAATATATGAAGTTTGTGGTTTGCAACTTGTGGTGTCTTCACTCTTCATTGTTTTGGGTAAAATTCTCAACTATGTCTTGTATTTACATTTTTGTTGATTTTGCCTTATCCATGAGTAGCTAAGCACACACAACTTGGGGTTATTGGAACCATGGGTAGTTGACTTGCGATGACCTATGTTTATTCCATTTCTATGATTGGGGTTTTGCATGTATTGTCTATTTCCCTTCATTTTAATTGTTGTTTGGTAGGGGCCAACGCCAAACCCCACCTACTATCACTATCTCGACCAAGGTAGTGACGAATAAGGAAAGAGAAATAGATGACAGGATTCAATTGATGTGTTCTTGTCTAATCAACTAAACCTGGACAAAGGGAGGTTAATTGGGACAATAGGTAATGGTTAGGTGGCACACCATGGTAGCCGACCAAGCGCTATGTGAAATTCGACCTTCACCTTCACAAGACGGTTAGGAGAACCTAAGTTACTGTCTTGTATGCAAATCATGAATTGTAGTTATGCTGTCTAGGGTAATCGAGTCAACGAACCGTGGGAACACAATTCCAAAGTTATCCCCTAAATTGAGTGTTTTCTCGCATCGTAGTATAGCTTTTATTTTTGCTTTTGTTCTTGAATCATAAAATTCCCCCATTTAGAGATTCTAGTTATAGATACTCGAAATGATTAATAGTGAATTCTTGTAGTCAAACCTTGCATTTCTTGTGTAATGCCTGAACGACATTCTAGAGGTGTATGATGTCCATCTTCTCTGACATGGTGGAGGACACTATTGAAGTTTTCATGGATTACTTTAATGTGGATGGAGACTCATTTCAGGATTTCTTGAAGCATTTACATGCTGTCTTGCAAAGATGCAAGAAAGCTATCTAGTGCTAAATTGGGAGAAATGTCACTTCATGGTGAAGGAGGGAATTGTGCTGGGACACAAATCGAGGTTGATAGAGCTAATGTGTAGGTGATTGAGAAGTTTCCCCCACCCATCTCAGTTAAGGGTGTGAGGAGTTTCCTTGGGCATGCAAGATTCCACTGGAGGTTCATAAAAGACTTATCTAAAATTGCACACCCCTTATGCAAGTTGCTGGAGAAGATGCTAAATTCGTGTTCAACAATGCATGCCTCAAAGCCTTTGAAGAGTTTAAGAAGAGGTTGATTTCATCCCCAATCATTATAGCTCCAGACTGGTCCAAGCCCTTTGAAACTATATGTGATGCAAGTGGGGTTGCACTGGTGTAGTATTAGGACAACATCAAGAGAAGATATTACATCCCATATACTATGCAACAAATCCCTAAATATAGCCAAGAAGAATTACACTATCACCGAGGAACAACTACTCACATTGGTCTTTGCATTCGAGAAGTTTAGGTCATATTTTTTGGGGGCCAAAGTGGTGGTGCATACTGACCAATCAACACTATGATACTTGATGGCAAATAACAAGGCAAAGATAAGGTTGATAAGATAGATACTTCTCTTGTAAGAGTTCAACTAGATGTCATCGACAGAAAAGGGACAAAAAATTAGGTTACAGATCACTGTTCTAGATTAGAATATGGGCCAATCACAAAGTTTGATAATGGATTGGAGATCGATGATTCATTTCCAGATGAGAGAGTGTTGACAACATTGCATGACTTAATACCATGGTTCACAGACTGTGCAAACTACTTGGTAAGTGACATTGTACTGCTCGATCTAAACACACTTGAGCGTTAGAAGTTCATGTCTAATGTGAGGAAGTTTTTTTAGGATGACCTATACTTGTTTCGTGTATGTGTTGATGAGATTATTCTTTGTTGTGATCTTGTGATTCAGATGATGAGCATAGTTGAAGCATGTCACTTGTCATTGGTGGGTGGGTATCATAGTGGAATTCGAACGGTGCACAAAATCTTACAGTGTGGCTATGATTGGCCCACCATCCACCACGACACCCATGATTACACCAAAGTTTGTGATACATGCCAAAGAGAAGGTTTCCTGCAGATATGAGCTCCCTCTAAACACCATTATAGTGATTGAGTTATTTGATGTATGGAGGATAAACTTCATGGGAGCTTTTGTTAGCTCACACGAAAACAAATGCATCTTAGATGCTGTGGATTATGTATCAAAGTGGGTTGAGGATGTGGCTCTACCCAATAATGAGGGCAAAAGTGTCACAAAATTTCTGAAAAAGAACATCTTCTCAAGTTTTGGCACCCCTCGGGCAATCATCATCGTTCAAGGTTCTCACTTTTGCAATAGGCTTTTTAAGGCTCTTCTCCAGAAGTATGGGGTAAAGCATCAAGTGGCGATGCCTTATTATCCATGAGCGGGCAAGTGGAGGTTTCTAATAGGAAAATCAAATAGATCCTATCCAAGACTATCAAGAAAAGTCGATAGGTTGGTCGTGGAAGCTGGATGATGCGCTATGGGCATACGAACAACATTCAAGACCCCTATAGGCATGTCCCCTTACCAAGTCATTTTCATGACCCAAGCCTGGGGCCTAGATGTGACACGACGAATGGAACCTGAAGGGACCTCAAACAAGCCTCTTAGCATATTATTTGAGCATCCTTGGTCGCGTAAGCAATTAAAAAAAATCGAAGAGTAGAATTAGGGATAACAAGGACAGAGGGAAGCCTTTAATAGCATAAATCATCAAAAGAGTCAAAGCTCGAGCATAATTACATCATTAATTCCAATAACACCTCTAAACATTGACTTGAGCAGGGTCCAAGACACTTTCCAGGGTCAGCCTCATGGTATAAAGAGTTTAACAGTAAGAAATGACAAAGGCAAGAATAGCATAGCTAACGTCCCCGAACTTTGAGGGCTCACTAATAGCTTATCTTCAAGATAACCAACTAGCCACGGGGAGGATGATCGTGAGGAGTTCTTATTCCTACATGATAACATCATGTAGGCATAAAGTATGCGTTAGTACGTTTGAATGTACTTAGTATGTAGGATGCAACGCAATGAGAGATAGGCACATAATCAAAATACACATGTTCAAGCAAGAGATGATATATTAGCAACATGGCATGCGTGATCAATTCTTGAAGTAAAACATGCTTCTATGGAAACATAGTAAATATGTGGGAAGAAACCAATATCATAGACCAAGCAACTTAGTACTTGGAATCCAAGGCCTAGCACCACCCTTGGAAGGTGATTAAAGTATCTAGTGCTCAATTGGTAGTAGGGGCCTAGCACCCCCCGACAAGGTGGTCAAGGTATTTACCCCTAAACATGGTAGTACGGGCCTTGCACCCTCCGACAAGGTGGTTAAGTTATATACACCTCAACGTGGTAGTACGGGCCTAACACCCCTCGATAAGGTGATTGAGGCATAGCACCCCCTCAATAAGGTGTGGTCAACTTGCAACACTATAGATACTTTTCATGGAATCAATGCATACATACATTCCTTTCATCATTATAAAGTCATTTAACTCTTAAGCCATGCAATAGACCTTCAATAAATCAAGAACCCTTAACCGGACATTTTATCAAAAACATGGCAGGTGTGTAATGCTAGTTCAAAATCATGCAATTCAAGAGTGAAATCATGTGAGAAGACTTAATGTAAATCAACCCACCAACGCTTGGTAATATCATCATGCAAGATACATTGAAACCCCTGATCGAAACTCATCATAGATCTAAGATTCATAGCCCAAAACATGCTAAAACAGTCAACATTTCATGAAACCCCAACATAGTTCATAGACAAATTCATAATAACAAGTACCTATAGATAAATCAACCTAAAAGCATGTAATTTGCATAGATAGGAAGGTTGGGCACCATGGGTGAAAGGACCCAATGTTGAAACCACACACCTTAACTTTGGAGATTTCCTTGTTGAAGATTTGAATGAGAACTTAAAGCTTGAATGAATTTTTTGAGATGCGGAATGAGTTTGGACACTTGAATTTGAGTGAAATATTTGTGAAGTGTTAGAGAGAGTTTTGGGGAACGTCTTGAATGATATAGAGTTGAAAAATAACCAAGCATAGGTGTTATTACGCATAGGAAGTCTTAGGCCAAGAACCCAAGGCCTTATGCCAAGATTAAAAAAAATTGGAAACAAAATGTACTACTCTGCGACGGTTCCGTGTCGCGGAGCTAATGCGCACAAGTTCTGGACATGAAATTTTGATGAAAATACAATTTCACTATGGGTCCTCCAAAATCAGGATTAGACCCATTTCCCACTCAATTTTTCCCCTTGATCAATAATACAAAGTCGTGCTTTTAATATCACCACAAATTTTGAGATATATGGAAATTACGATTATGGGCATTTTGAGGCACATTTTCGGGTACTTTTTGGGGCGATTCATTGAGAAGACCATTCCTAGCCACTGGACAGGATCTAGTGGATATGGAAGTTAGTCAACTCAGGTTTAGATTGAATGATGAAGAAGTTGTCTTCAACATCCGCTGGTCCATGAAGCATCCAGATGAGCTCAAGAGTAAAGTCTGGGCAATTGGTGAAATCTGAGTGTCATGACCCAAGAATAGGGCCTAGATCTGACCGGCAAATGGGGAACCAAGAGGAACCCCAAACAAGCCTCAAAACATATCACTACACATCCTTGGTCACAGAAGCAATTAACATGACAATGAAAGACAAGCATAAAAATGGAAATTGGGGCTAAGGGCGAACTTCCATATCATAACATCAAGAAACAAGAGAGTCAAGGCTAATAGCATAGATACATAACATGTCCAACAACACATCTAGTACATAGATAAGAATGGAGGGCACGACAAACAACTAGGCTCACACTCATAGTTAATGCATAAATAAAGGTAAGATAGTCATAGTACATAGCAAGAGATGATAAGCAACGTTCCCGGAATGAAGGACTCACTAATAGGCTTGAGAGACAATCGTACTAGCCACGTGGAGGAGGAGGATAATCAAGTGGTGTACCGGTTCCTACATGGTGACATCATGTACGCATAGAGTATGCATTAGTACGTTAGAATGTACTAAGTATGTATGATGCACTGCAACAAGTGATGGTAACATAATAGAAATGCATAAGATTAGGCAATGAGTACATATAGCAATATGGCATGCATGAAAGATTCTCATATAAATCATGCTTATATGGATCATAAAATAAGTGTAAGGAGTGACCATTCTTAGTGCAATCCAAGGCCTACCACCTCCTTGGAGAGGCGCATGAGATACGAACCCCTTATTGAGGTTGATGGAGTACAAAACCCCCAGCATGGTTGATGGAGTACGAAACCCCCAACAAGGTTGATGTGTACAAACCCCCAACAAGGTTGATGCGTACCAACCCCCAACAAGGTTACACGAGCGTACCACCCCCTGAACTAGGCTTGGTCATCCCCAACACTATAGAGATAATATCATATATATACAATCCTTTGATCATCATTTGCATACATTCCTTTTCATCATCATTTCGTCATCATAAAGTCATTCAATTCATAAGACATGCATTAATCCTTCAATTACATAAGAGACTATAATCGGACATTTTATCAAACACTTACAGGGTGTGTAGTGCTAGTGTAAAACCATGCAATTCAAGATTGTTATCATTCTAGAAAATCCAATATAAAACCATCAATAGATTATTGGTAACACCATCAACCAATATACATCAAAACCCTTCATCAAATCACACATTAGATCTTAGACTCATAGCCCAAAACATAGTAAAACAGTCACAATTTCATAAACCCCCACATAGTGTGCAATGACTTTCATAATAAATAAGACCCATGAGTAAATCAACTTTAAATCATACAATTTTAAGGAAGGAAAGCTCGGGCATCATATGTGAAGGAACCCATGAAAAAAACCCGCATACCTTAGCTTAGGAGATGATCTTGATGATGATTGTAGGTGGGGATGTGATACTTGAGAGGAAATCCTTAGATCCGGATGAGTTTTTGAGACTTGAGTTTAGGAGTAAAGTATTTGGCCAAGTGTTTCAATGAGTATTGGGAAATGTTTAGAATGATATGAGGGTGAAAAATGGCTAATTATAGGTATTTTCACGTTTGGGAGCACGTAGGCCCAAGACTTAAAAGTCTTGCACCGAATTCAAAATTGGACAACAAAATACACTGAGGCATGCCCTTGGCGCGTCGTGCCTGGGGCGCGAACACAAAATGCGATTTCCAAATTTTGACACGATTTCTCTTAAATCTTGGTTAGACACATTTCCAACTCAATTTGACCCCCTAAACTAGAAAATGAAGTTAGATTTTTGATATCACGAACAGATTTTGAGATCTATGAAAATTACAATTTCGAACACTTTTGAGGCTCATTTTCGGCACTTTTTGGAGTCATTACAATACTCCCCTTTGGGAACATTCATCCCTGAATGTTAAATAGATGTATATGAGAGATGTAAGCATGAAAAATTTCATCCCACATAAGGATGCAACAATGCACTTAAACATCATTTCAAAAATCTCAACATAAGAGTAAAATCATTATGAACTTGTCGAATTAAACATGAATGTATGCATATGTCATGGGCTGAGCTTAGACTTGAAATCACATGGACAACTTAGAGTGATACCTTAGGCTTGAGTGAAGGGGA
>JAPFFP010042595.1:0-13974 GCA_026153255.1 Solanum medicagineum
AGAGCACTCATTAATTCACCTAATGAGAGTTTGCTCAAGTCCTTGGATTCTTCAAGAGAGGAAATCTTAGATTCAAACCTCTCAAGAAGAGTCACAAGAACTTTCTCCACAATCCGGTTGTCTATAAATTTTTCACCAATAAATCTAATATTATTAACAATTAAGGAGATTCGATCAGCATACTCACTGATTGTTTTATCCTTCTGCATATTCAGGGACTCAAACTCTCTTTTCAGGTCAACACTTGCATTTGATGTGTTCTATCGTTGCCTTGATATTCTTCTTTCAACCTCTCCTAAGCCTCTTTTGCCGTTTTACAAGTCATGATTCTATAGAATACACAATCTGCCGCAACATTCTATATAAGCAACTTAGCTTTAGATTTCCTTACTTTCTCTTCACTGTTGGATTTGATCTGATCCAAAGTAGGAGTTGCTGGTTGAGCAACAATTGGTTTATCTTCCATCACAGTTTCCTAAAGATCATGGGCTTCTAGAAAAGCTTGTATTTTCAAGGACCAAATTTGGCAATTTTCACCGGTGAAAGTGAATGCTGGATTTAAAGGTAGGTTGCTGGATGTCATTTGTGCTGTAGGATGAAAATTTTTGGTCCCGTAAGATCAACTAGAGGCTCTAATGCCACTGTTAGAAAACTAGCTACTCTTGAAATTAAACCAAGTATAAAAACTCAAAGAAGAGGTTAAAATTCTAGCATGACATTAACATGAACAACATCTGAATGTATACAAGAAAAATGATAACTATTTCCTATCTATTAGCCACTTACAAAGTGGATAAAACTAAATAGGAACATGTCCAATTAATTATCCACAAAGCGCCACTAATAAGCAACTAACTTTGACTAAGTCTTTTACTAGAAAATAGGAAAGCTGTAAACTAAAAACTGAGTAAAAATATAGTAAAAACACTAAGTTGAAAGTTAAGAAATGCCAACTGGCTAACATTAACATTGTAGCAACAAAATTATGGATCTTATAGAATCTTGATTGTGAAATAAAAGAGAGCAAATTAAGAGTATGGGTTGCATATATTCTCTTTTGAGTAGTGAAGAAGAAAGCAGATGTATATGACCATTTCATTTTTTTTTCTTTGGGGTATGGCGGAGAAGGTGAGTGCCCTAGGAAACGACTGTAATTAATTGTCCCATGATTGATGAGAACACATTCACATTTTCTGTAGGTCCACCAAAATAACAATAACAGGTATTGAAAAGAAGACGAGCAGTAGCGAAATATACACAGAATGGAAGGACCGCTTCTTGAAATGACCACCAAAATAACCCACCCACACCCCCAATGTTAATCTTTCGGCTTAGCAGCTTCTAATTGAAACAGAATCTTAAATCCTTAATGTTTCTTTTGCAACTATAGATAGAGTGACATGAACCTAATGATATCATAACCAGAAAACCTAAACAGCTGAAAGGTACTGTATATTGTAACAGCAAAAAATTGCGACAGGGAGAGCAAACTGACCAGCAAATGTCCGCTGCCAAAACTAAATGAGGCACCCTTCTTCAAGTTCTTATTCTCAGTGACATAAACCACTTGTAGAGGCATCATAAGCCACGGGAAGATTTGCTTGACACAAACACACAACTTTGTCCCACTTTGAATTGGATCAACAAATGCCCAATTCAATCCAAAATGCCTGCAAAGTTGTTTTGGTACATAATCAGACCATTGATTGAATGATACTTCCGCAAGAATAACTGATATCTCCAAACCTCCAATTTTCAATGGCAGCTTTTCAACCAAAACACGAGCACAATTAACAGATAAACCATCTTTTGCAGGTTCCCTGTCTTGCTTGAGTAGAGGAGCAGGTTTCTCAGTAGCTCCTTTGAATCTATTATCATAGTTAAAGGAACTAGGGGTGACAATTGGTCAGCTTGGGTCAAATTTGAGCGAGTTATAATGGGTCAAGACAACAAACGAGTCAAGACCTAACTCAACACAAATTTGCTTGGATCAAAATGGGTCGAGTCAAAACGGGTTCATTAGTGGGTTATAAAGTGGGTCAAGACCGAACTTGATCCAACTTTTGTTACAAGTTTTTCTTTTTTGTTTTTTTTTCCAATAGTTTAGTATTTAATTAAATTTTTTTTGGCTATATAAAAACATATCAAATTAAAAAAAGTAATTTAAAAATATTTTATAAAATCTCTCTCGAGTCAATTCGAGTTGAATATCAACTCAATTTTGAATGAGTTGAGATTGATTGAGCTAGTAAATGACCCGCCCAAACTTCAACTGCTCGCCTCTCTCCTCCCTTTCTTGATCTCACTTGCCTCTCTCTTCCCTCTCCCAATCTCGTTTGCCAGATACACAAATACATATTTGACAAATATACACACACAATTTGACAAATCTACATATACAATTCGTCTCTCTCCTCCCCTCCAAGTAATATAGTTGAGGTTATGTTGTGGAATTATGTAAAATATAGCTATTTGACCAGATTAAGTTTCACTCCTAGGTTATTTATGAAATTTCCCATAATCGTTTGCTTATTTTTTTTACTTCAAAATAAGTGTCCAGAAATATTTTTTATTTTACCAAACATTAAAATTTTCAAGGGTTTCCAATAGGGAATAAAGTAAAAAAGATCATACTTTTTTTCTTATGAAAAATTACCTAATTGTATAATTTTTCTATTATATTTACTAATTATCTTTGTAATTTGAAATAATTATTATCTTTGTAATTTGAAATAATTACAAATTGTCTGCTAATTAATAATTTTATGTCAAATTTCAAATTAGATACACCTAGAAACATGTATTTTTGCTATTAAATATAATAAAATAGAGAGAGCGATCAGCAAGATAGTTTACGTATTCTATATACATATAATTCACATATCTCATATACATTTAAGATATTGAAATAGCGATACATAGGGAGAGAAGCAACAAAAAGTGTCAAATACATTACATTTATTTGGATGCAGTATATCTGAAACAAATTACATCTAATTTTAATTTCATGTTCCAAAATACATGTATCTAAATATACCAAATACATGTGTCGGAAGTCCAGATTCTGACAAGATTAATATGAACTCCATTTCTAATAAGAAAAATGTTGTTTAATCATAAATTTTAAGAAATTGATTTTAAAATTAGTCTAAAAAACTAAATAAATGAACATATGAGGAGAGTAACCGAGGTGAAATCATATTCTAATTTTCAATTGACAAATAAAAAACAAATTTGAGCGTGAATTTATCTATGATAGTACTTCAACATTTGTTTTTTGTAGGTTACCTGCATCTTCAACATTGTTGTGATATCCTCCGCCCCGGTCTCAGTTAACAGTAGTCTAATCTTTGTAACAACACAACCCCTGGCGGCAATTCAGACGAATTAGCAAAAGACATACTTGGTGACTCACAGCAACAGAAACAACTCTGTAGTAGAAGTCTTAATTATCCCATCCCCCATCCTGTAGAGTCCCTACACTCGATCCCCCACTAATAGAAGGGACCTTCCGCTACTTCGATATTTGACACTAGATAAATGAAGCTCGAAACTCATACTCAACTAGGTGATAAGCTAAACAATCCAACTAACAATGCAAAACCAAAACTCAAGAACAAGGCAAACCGAAAAATGATCAACATCCCCACTGGCAAGCGTAGCCAGGAATTCAGACAACACAATCCCAGTCAACTAACAATTACAACCAGTCACCAGGGTAGAGTGGTCGGAAGCTCAGTTGATAATGCAACAATGTCCCATCCAACAATAGACAACCCCACTAAGCCGTCAGACATAAGATTTAGCTCACAATCTAGTCATCAAGGAATTAGGAGAACCGCATATCAACAAAATTATCACAACAAAGTCATAACCATAGAGGCACAAGGTGTAGCCAGGGGTATAACTGACAGCCCGTCCCTCAAATACTATGTAACTCTCGTATTAAACTACCCACTCTAGTAGTCAAGCTACAAAAGGATCATATGTATAAACATAGGGTTTTATCTTACATTCAGCCCCTAGCAGGGTACAGTCGTAACAAGAGTGACAGTTACTCAGAATCCCACTAAGTATAGCATACTCATCCGCAATGCGAAGCCCAACGGGTTAGACCAATGATCAAGTAATCAAATATGAATGTACAGAGAACATCAATGCTTAGTATTACCTCAGTCACATCCTCTCCCACCTATATAATCTTTTTTAGAAGTATTCACAACCCACGCAACCTTTCAACAACAAATAACGTACAGTATTGGTGTTACAGAGTCCCAACCTCAACAACATATCCCATAGTTCCATACACACTGATTGCCAGATCAATAACTATTTATGAAGCATATCTCTAAGGCTCTCATAATCTCAATGCTCGCAGTCTTCCTATCCAGCTGCCAAAACTCGAGGCATCCAGTCTCTACTCAATGGCCTCTGGGGATTGCTCCCTATCTGGGACTAACAACACAGTACTGCCATTGCTCGGAATCTACCCTCTACGCAGCACACGCAGGAAAGGGAAAATCAACTCAGATTTTAGAAAGTCAACAGACTATTAGAGAGGTCACACAATCGAAATCAATAATATAAAAAGTTTCCTAAGCATCTCATAGCCTCTTGGAGATAAGCCACAGATATCTCCGCACCCATCCACAAGACTCTACTAGATGGTAGCTCTGTATAGATGAGACTAACGAATCTAAGACTCTGATACCACCTTATCACAACCCAACCTTTCAGGTCATGATGACGCCTGTTAGATCCCATCTACAGGCAAGCCAACCCAAAACCCTAGGCACCTATCCTAATAACTAAGCATAGCAGCAGCTACACAGATGCAAAATGAGCCAACAAAAACCTATCCCAAGACCTGGAAGTTACCTTTATAGAGCTACTATAGACTCAAAATAAAATAGATATATCTACAAACATAACCAGAATAGCAATCTATATGTACTAATCCAAACTACATATACAAGGTAAGTGTCTGACTACAAAAGATGGTCGTTGAAACAGAAGGAGACTACAGCATATCCAGAGTTACTGATGCTTACCAATGTCTCCTGAAGTTCTGTGAACCCCTAACTTAGCGACTAGAGCTAGTACTTAAACCTACACCATGGAAAGATGTAGAAATATAGGGGTGAGAATCGGTAACAGGCATCAAGTAAGCATTATCGGCCGATCGAGTGAAGTACTGTAAATATAGAAGGGTCAAACATAGAGAATACAGTAAGTATAGCAAATTGGAACTCTGATTAGGGGAGTAAGCATGTATAGAGAATCACCGAACCTAAGTTGAACCAATCCAAATGTTGTGCAATGATACTAACTGACGCAACATGAATAAGCCTAAACTACAACTGTCACCAGACTGAGACATCGTGTTGTACGCGAGAGTAAGGCCCTAATATCTATGCCTATACACCAACTGGGCCCCCATAAGCCCAGAAGGTACACCCACGCACAATCTAACTGATAGAATTACCACGGAACCCACAAAACCACCACGAAATCCAACTTTTAATATCACATGATCCAGGGTTCAGTTGTACGTGGGTGTAAGGCCCTAGTTTCTAATCCTGGATACACCTTGAGCCCCCATAAGACCAAATGGTACACCCTCAGGGTGTGTATAGGTGTGTGGATCCAGAGGAAATCAATCGGGTCCTCAACCCATCGAGTATACAGTATCACATGGGGCCTCAAACCCCTACTAGTCACATGGGGCCTTGAACCCCTATAGTATCAAATGAGGCCTCGAACCCCCTTCCCGACCTGGCCTCCGTTCAGAGTAGTCAGCCAGGGCAAGATGGTCTGACAGTATATATAATGATGGGGTGTAACTCCCGCGGGAGAAAGAATCCTTTAACACAATCAATAGGTCTTCAAACACAAAGAAAATCATTTGGGCCTCGATCCCAAGAAAAATCAACTAGGCCCGAACCCAAGGAAAATCAATTGGTGCTCAGACGTTAGAATTGGCATCTGCCACTCGATATCCCAATCGTTGTCACAAGGCTCGAACCATAGGGTGCAACTTTCGGGTCTCAGACACTCGAACATGACCACCTGCAGCTCGAATAAAACTCGGAAGCGTCATCTAGGTTCGAGGTATCAAAATAGTCCCTCACTCAACCAATCTTTCTGGATCCAAAAGTCCAAAGTCATATCGTGCCTAGAGTAAACATAGGCGACGACACTCACAACATATATATACCATACAATCCTGCCCACACATCTGTATGTCATCATCTCTTAAATAACACTAGCTCACCCCAGCCTCAAATAAACATAACAAATGCACAAGGACTAACAACTGTATACAGAAGTATATATCTCACAGACTAATGTAGGGTCACACCCACCCAAAGCCAAATACACAATGTTCTAGTCAATCACAAGTACTTTGAGTAAATATGGGTTTCGAACCTAAGAAAAATCAACTAACAGGTCCTAGACCTAAATATGTAATCACTAGGGTCTTAGACCAAAATGTAACCAACAAGTATACCACAAGTATCCAGAACAACCAAGTCCAATAAAGTCATATCTATACAAGAATCGGTCCAATATATAGTTGTATCATAGGTATCCTGAACAAATAGGCCCATTGGAATCATATATATACCAGAGTCAATCCACAGTACGATATATAATCAACAACAGCTTCACAGCCCGCATATCTCAGTAGCATCAAGCTACACATTCATACAGATAGGAGTTAAGCCAGAATACATAGCTGTCTCAGGGCATTAGCCCATATCCAATCTTTACTTGGCCTTTCATAGTTCAACAGTGCCAGAACAACCACAAGTATCCCCAAAATAACCATAGTTACCCCATATGCTATGTACAATGACTATCTAAGAAAGCAGGTATTAGTAAGTCAGGAAAACAGTGTTTAAATGCATAGCAGTAAATATAACTAACAATTAGCCTCACAACATATATACATATCTTACTTAGGACTTCCAACCACAAACAACTCCCAATATATATGTATTTCAGCTCAGTCTAAAGGTAAGGAAAACGTAGCCTACCTGAAGGGTGATTCCACGTGCTCCAAATCATTCCACATGAGTTTTTCCTATATGGACACCTCCAAATGCTAATCAACTGTAAAAATATGAATCATAACATAAACACGACTATCTTGACTGTAATATCTTGAGAAATGGGGGAGAATAAGTCAATGGCAACTAAAATAGAGAAAGTGGGGTCCACGCCCAAAAGACCAAATCAACCCTTGTATAATTATCCTTACATTAGCACGAGTATATAGAAAAACATTAAGCTCAAAATGAGGCTCAGAACAATCAGAAACAACCCAAAAAACATACAAAATCTTTTATCGAGAATGTGTTCTACAACTACTTCCTAGCTACATTTCTCAAAAATATGGTTAAATTAACAAAATACGAGTATACCACAGCATAGGGCTCGAAAAGTATAATGTAGACCCAAATGTTACTTAATTCCGCTGAGAAAGGACTGAGATATCATATTTTGAATTTTTTGAAAAACCATAACGTAACCAGCAGCTAAAATCAGATTTTAGCATGAAATAGAGCATTATCAATTAATTTCGACATCACTATAATGTGTGTCTCGCAAAAATTCATAAAATAGACCCAAATTTCACCAAATTCGAACTAAAAACGATAAGAAATAGCCACTCGAAGTTTCCAAAAATATATTCAAAATACAACTGCAAAAATAGTAAGTCTTACCTCAAACGGCTTGCAAAAATTAGTTTCCAACACTTCCACGATGTTTTTCTTGAAAAATTACACAAGTTAGGGTTTTACATCGCCCAAATCGGAAAATATTTTCACAAGATATGGCTGTCCAAAGTCGTACATACGTTTCTCCATTTTTTAGAAAAATTCCACATTAAATAAATATTTATCCCTTCTTTTTTAAAAATTTTTCACCACCTCGCACGTCGAGGCTTGTGGCAGGGCCATGTCGGCACATCGCCTTTTAGTTTTCAACATCCGACCAAACTTAATTTTGATGCTTCGGCCTCATACGGAGTCCAAAAATTACAATGCATATATGAAATTTGATAAAAAAATGGCATTTCGGACTCAACGATGGAGTCAAAATTTCCATCAAAGCTCATTACATCCCAATATAAGTCCCATTTTCCAATATCGAAGTCTATCGAAAGGACCAAAAATATACTCGGAAGCCTTGAGAATCAAATGAAAGGTACTTCTAGACCAAACTCAAATTTTCGAATCCAATTGAAACATCCCTCATGTGTTTCGGAATGCCCCATGATTGTATTTTTGAAATATCTCAAAAACCATTCATGATTTCAAAAATCAGACTTCATATTCTTGTTCAAGGGGCAAAACTGAGTGGGAAATGGTAACCCTCAGATTTTAGAAGACCCTTACCTGGGCGTGCACTAGTGTATTTTGGGCAGGCGCTCCTGGTCCGCGTCGTGCCTAGGGCGCGGACCAGTGCAAAATATTTCCTAGTTTTCTTGTTTCATCCAAGGGCATTTGAGTAATAATCCAGTGCTCATTTAAACATAAATACCTTTATACTTAGCCATTTCTCACCTTTCAAATCCTCAAGAAACACTCTCTAAACCCTCTCACTGCACTATCAAACCCTCCATTCAATCTTAATAACTTCAAGAACACACTTTGGATTTCTAGGACCTAAGTCAAATCTCAAGTCTTTATCAAGTTAATTTCAAGAAAAATTCGAGTTTAAGATATGTGGGTCCTCATCCATGGATCCTTTCACCCATGGAGTCCAACTCTCCTTTTTTATAAAATATCATAATATCAAGGTTTGATTCTTCATGAGTATTTCCTATTATGCATTATAAATGTGAATTATGTTAGGTCTTTATCAGGTATTGATTTATTATGCATGAATATCTATTTTAGTCTTATTCCATGACTTGATTTATACCTATTGAAGTTATGCATGAAGTGAACTATGAAAACTATGAATTATTGTGAATTTTTGAGATGGGTTTCATGATACCCAATATGAGGGTTTTGCTATAGTGTTGGTGGATTGATCTGAGCGACTTTAAACTGAATTGATTTTACTCCTTCATGTCTTAAAGTTTTAAATTGCATGATTTTGAACATGTGTCCATATACCCACCATGTGTTTGATAAAATTACATGACAAGGATTTTCAAGTTAAAGATGAACTATTGCATGATTTACAAGTCAAGTGATTTCATGATAATTATGGGCTCTCAAACATGTATTTAATTCATGAATGACATCTATGATTTTACAAGTGACAAATTGAGCCCTATTTCAAGATTCTACCCTCTTGTAAGCCATTCATTTCAAGTTCAGGGGTCCAACATGATTACTATTTTACCTTCACATTCAAGTTAAGCTCACTAGTAGAGGTCAATCATGTTACAAGTTTCTACCCTCATGTGAATTGCAATACCTACTATAAGGGGTCAAGTTCATGTTTTGTCTTCTACCCTCTAGTATATGGCATATGCCCATGTAGTATGTGAATGAGCTACACATGCCATGTTATCATGTATCTTACAACTTATTCATGTTATGATTAAAGTTATGATTATTTCAAGTATTTTTTTGGTATTAGACTTAGCACTGAGTGAGGCTTAAGGTGGGGGCTCGGCTCAAGGGGTCCTTATATAAAGTCTTTAGTCTTTAAACTATGTGACACCATAAGATTATATTATTTCCCTAAATGGTCTTTATTAGTGGATCCATCTAGTTCATGTTTTCCCCTCAAGTGGGGCCAAGTATAGTTTACCTTAGCAAGTAGACCATACCTTGAAGAGGGGTTGTCATGCCTCGAATTCCAAGTAGTAGCTCGCTTGATCTTATATGCGATTAAGGTCTCCTCCCGCATATGTATATTATTATGTGGAATTTGAATGTTTTACATGCATATTTTATTACAAGCAGTGATCATACATGTCATATTGAGATTATATCCATTGTTTATATTTATGCATTTTGAATATATGGCTTATGTCTTTGTTACATTGCACCCTGCACACTTAGTACATTCCACGTACTAATGCATACTCTATTCCTACATGATATCAAAATGCATGGATCGGAGCTCCTTTCGACCATCCTTCTCCACATGGCTTCGGTTTTGGAAGAAAGATTTTGGTCAGTCCTGATCTCCGAGGAAAATATCTATATCTATTCATGCTATGTTGAGACTTATTCTTTATGTTGGATACTTATTATCATGAGGGTGAGCCCGGGAAGTGTCTTGGGCCTCGCTCCATTCACTAGCAGAGGTTTTGTTGGATACTATGATTGTATATGGTTATGAGCTCGACTCTTCTTATATTTTTATGATTATGAAAGAATTCTCTTAGTCCCACTTCCCTCTTTATAATTGACTCTTTTTATTGTTTTATTTTTATTTCGCAACCAAGGATGTGTACATGATATGTTAAGTGGCTTGTTTGGGTTGCCTTCGGACTTCCCATTCGCTATGTTACGTCTAGGCCCTAGGAATGGGTCGTGAGAAGCTTGGTATCAGAGCATAGGTTGTTAATAGTACTAAGAAATCCAAAACACCGCAGCGATTAGAGTCTTATTCATGGTTGTGAAGTGCTCCATAACTATGAATAGGAGGCTATGAGGCATTTTAGGAAATGTTTCACTTCTTCATGATCTATGTCGTGCTCTAGATATAAAGATAAGTCTTCCTCTCCTAACGAATGTTTTTTGCTCTTTTAGATCATGTTTCTTTCAAGAGGAAGACCAAGGAGGACCCATACACCTGAGGAGAAACTGGCTCATCCCGCTCCTCAGGCTCCTCAAGATGAAGGGGTGGCCCTAGTTGAGTTCTGAAATGCCATCACTATGTTGGCACATGCTATGACCAACCAATTGAACCAACGAGCCCAAGACCCTTGTGCTCCTACTCCAGCCTCAAGGGTGAGGGACTTCACAAGAATGAACCCTCCAGAATTTCATTCAAAACGGAGGAAGATCCCTAAGAGTTCATCGATGAGGTGTATAAGGTTCTTACTATCTTGGGGCTGAATTCGGAGGAAAAGGTGGAACTAGTGGCCTACCAACTCAAAGGTGTGACCCAAATTTGGTTTTCTCAATGAAATTGGAGAGGAGAAATGATGATGCTATTCCTTGGTAGGAGTTCGAGGCTGCCTTCCTCAACCGATTCTTCCCTATTAAGTTTAGAGAGGCTAACATGATGGAGTTCATGAATATCAAACAATGCTCCATGAGTGTGAGAAAGTATGCCCTCAATTTCAACAAGCTCTCAAAGTATACTCCTAATTTGGATGCTGACCCTAGATCAAGAATGAATAAGTTTGTATCAAGGGTGTCCGATTTGGTGAATGAAGAGTGCCGAACCACTATGCTAGTGGGTGATATGGACTTGTCTCGGCTCATGACACTTTTCAAAAAACTTGAGGGAGAGAAGCTTAGAAAGAGGAGGAGTGGGGAGTCCAAAGAGTGCTTGGTTTGATGGTAGTTTCCAAAGTGCTAATGGTGGCTGTTTTCAACAAGGTCACAAATTCCAAGGTCAAGGGTCCTCTGATGCTCTAGACAAGAGGTTTGCAAATGATTGAGTGTCTAACCTAAGGTTTCAAGATGGAAATGGTGGGATGACTAATCTTAGATGCCAAAAGTGTCAGAGAATCATGGTGGTCCATGCTTGAGGGAATGTAATGCTTGCTATGGATGTGGTAAAGTGGGTCATAAGATTGTTGATTGCCCCTATGCTCAAAGCAATGGTAGAGATGGTAATCCTCAAGGACAAGGTGCTAATTTGGGTTAAAGGGAAAAGGTAGGCCAACAAAGAGGTTCTCCAAGGAAAAATAGGTTCTACGCTCTCCAAGGAAGGCAAGGTATAGATGAGGTGCTTGATGTTGTTACCGGTATGTTAAATGTTTTAGATTATGATGTGTATGCATTGATAAATCCAAGTGGCACTTTTTCTTTCATTTCTCCTTTTGTTGCCAATAAGTTTCATGTGTGTCCCGAATTGTTGTGTGAACCCTATTGAAGTGTCTACCCCTATTGCTGAGTCCAATATTTCTAAAATAGTCTATAGGGATTGTCCCGTGTCCATATTGCATAAAGTCTTGCCTTGTGATCATGTTGAACTTGACATGGTGGATTTTGATATTATTCTTGGGGTGGATTGGTTACATGCATATCATGTTTCTATTGATTGTAGAACCCGTAAAGTTAGATTCCAATTCCCTAATAAGCCTGTCCTTGAGTGAGAGAGTTGTAATGTGGTTAAGGGTAGGTTCATTTCTTGTCTTAAAGCATGGAAATTGATTTCTAAGGGTTGCATTTACCATCTCAAAAGGGTTAGGAAGGTTTAGACTAAAGTCCTTCCTATTGAGTCGGTTCCGATGGTCAATGAGTTTCTTGATATCTTTTCCGATGAGCTTCCCGGTGTTCCTCCTAAAAGGAAAATAGATTTTAGCATAGACCTCCTCCCGAATACACAACCCATTTCCACTCTCCCTTATTGTATGGCCCCGGCGGAGTTTAAGGAGTTAAAGGATCAATTGAGGGATTTGTTGGAGAAGGGTTTCATAAGGCCTAGCAAGTCACCTTGGGTGCACCGGTGTTGTTTGTAAAGAAAAAGGATGGTTCCCTTAGAATGTGCATCAACTACCGGCAACTCAATAGAGACACTATAAAGAACAAGTATCCTTTACCAAGGATAGCTGACCTATTTGATCAACTTCAAAAGGCTAGTCACTTTTCTAAGGTTGATCTTCGGTCTGGGTACCACCAAGTGAGAGTGAGGGAGTGTAATATTCCCAAGACAGTTTTTCAGACTAGTTATGGGTACTTTGAATTTGTGGTAATGTCTTTTATCTTGACTAATGCACCGACAATATTTATGGATCTCATGGATAGGGTCTTTAAACCCTACCTTGATATATTTGTGGTGGTCTTCATAGATGATATATTGATTTATTCCCAGAGTGAAGAAGAACATGTGAATCATTTGAGGGTGATGTTGCAAATTTTAAGGGATGAGAGGTTGTTTGCCAAATATGATAAGTATGAATTTTGGTTGAAAGAGGTTTCATTCCTAGGGCATACAGTGTCGGGTGATAGCATTAAAGTGGACCCTAAGAAGATGGAGGTGATAAGGAATCGGCCTAGGTCCTTGACTTCGTCGGATATTCGAAGTTTCTTAGGTTTAGCGGGGTACTACCAGAGGTTTGTGAATGGTTTCTCTTCTATTGCTTCCCCTATGACAAAATTAACCCAAAAGAAGGCAAAATTTGCTTGGATCGATGAATGTGAAAAGAGTTTTCAAACTTTCTGATCCGCTCCTATGTTGGCTTTACCGGAAGGGCTAGAAATGTTTGTGGTTTATTGTGATGCCTCAAGGATTGGTGTGGGGTGTGTTTTGATGCAAAATGGAACGGTTATAGCATATGCCTCTAGGCAACTAAAGGTGCATGAGCGTAATTATCCTACCCATGATCTTGAATTGGCGGCCGTGGTGTTTGCCTTGAAAATATGGCGTCATTATTTGTATGGGGTTCATGTAGATGTATTTACCGACCATAAGAGTCTTCAATATGTGTTCACACAAAAAGATCTTAACTTGAGGAAAAGAAGGTGGTCAAAACTCCTTAAGGATTATCACATGAGTGTGCATTATCACCCCATCAACGCTAACGTTGTGGCGGGTGCTCCAAGTAATGTGTGCATGGATAGTTTAGCTCATATTGATGATGATAACAAGGAGGGGTCTAGAGAAATTCACTCGGTTGTTGACACCCAATTTTTACCCTCCACGGTATCAAATTAGTCATCGAGCTTTACTTTTATTTTAAATGATTTTTAAACAATTAAAATGTTAAAAAATGAAAAATCAAAAAAAAAAAACCTAGCGCGTGGCCCCTATACCCTTTTATCATCCTCTTCTTCTTCACTCTTTCATTTTGAAAAACCAGCAAAACCCTAGGCGCCGCCA
>JAPFFP010042596.1:0-13972 GCA_026153255.1 Solanum medicagineum
GAGAAAAAGAAAATGGCCTTCTCGGCGATGAATATACAATGGCCCTCTCGGCAACATGAAAATAACATGGCCTTGTCGGCGATGAATATGCAATGGCCCTCTCGGCAACAGGAAAATAAAATGGCCTTGTCGGCGATAAATATGCAATGGCCCTCTCGGAAAGTGGAAAATAAAATGGCCTTGTTGGCGATGGATATGCAATGGCCCTCTCGGTAACAGGAAAATAAAATGGCCTTGTCAGCGATGAATATACAATGGCCCTCTCGGCAACTGGAAAATAAAATGGCCTTGTCGGCGATGAATACGCAATGGCCCTCTCGACAACTGAAAAATAAAATGGCCTTGTTGGCGATGAATATGCAATGGCCCTCTCGGCAACTGGAAAATAAAATGGCCTTGTCGACGATGAATATGCAATGGCCTTCTCGGCAACTGAAAAATAAAATGGCCTTGTTGGCGATGAATATGCAATGGCCCTCTCGGCAACTGGGAAATAAAATGGCCTTGTTGGAGCAACTGAAAATTAAAATAAATTTCTGAGGATTTGAGTGAGATAAACTGTTTACGCCTTGGCTATTCTCTTGTAGATAAGACCTGCAAAAATTCCCTGCATCCATAGAAAATTTCTTAGTTTCAAAGTGAACTAACCTGTGTTAATTCTTCGGTTGTCTGCTTCTCGTATTTTGCCTCCCAATGAACCGCTTTGATCTCCCACCTCTTGGTGCACATAAGGCAGAAAATACACATTTTGACAAAATACGTTAGAAAAGACAAATTTAGAAAAGGTTTTTTTTAGGAAAAATCACTGCCAATTGTCATGTTACGTAAAGCTTAGATGAACATGATCAGCTTTTGACATAGATTTTTGGTATGCCGCAGTTGTCTCTGAATTCTTGATCAGGCTAAGAACCCTTAAGGTGGCTTTCAGACTTGTAACAATGCTTAGCGAAATTTTGAGTGCAACCTCAAAATTTCTGTCCCAGTTTAAATGTTGTCATGGATCAGTAGCTCATCAGAAACGCCTTGAGAATTTTTGAGAGCTTTCTCAAAAATTTTGTCCCAGTTGAAGTTTTACCATGCTCTGAACTTTGATTTGTTGAAGAGGGACCTCCTTGTTGAAAATTTTGAGTTCCTCTTGAAAATTCTATCCCAATTTCCTTTATGGGAGTATGACCGAGCCGTTGTGGCGCCTATGTATCCCGTTGGAGCAGGAATCAGGCCAAACGTAGTTCCCCTCTTGGGATGTATAGAAAAATACAAATTTTGAATAAGAAAATGACCGAGGCCGACATAGGCCGCCTACGTATCTCATTCTTGAGAATTCAGGTCAAACGTAGTTCCAAAGTAAAAAGAATAATAAAGGGGATAAGGGGATGACCGAGGCCGACATAGGCCGCCTACATATCTCATTCTTGAGAATTCAGGTCAAACGTAGTTCATTACATTGGGAGAAATGAAATAAAATTTAGAAACTAAATTGTGTAATTACAAAGGAGAAAAAAGGTACAGGCAAACTCTAAATCTTCAGACGTAATATCTTTTGAAAACATCTGAATTGATTGGTCTTTGCAACTCTTGAGCATCCACCTCCGACAAAATTAATGGTCCTCCTGACAACACTTTGCGAACAATGTACGAGCCTTGCCAATTTGGTGCAAACTTTCCTTTGTATTCATCTTGACCAGAAAAAATACGTTTGAGCACCAATTGCCCGACCTTGAACATTCGAGGTCTTACCCACTTATTGAAGACACGAATCATCCTCTGTTAATATAACTAACCATGGAAAACAGTCGCCATCCTCTCTTCATCAATTAAAGCCAAATGTTCGACCCGATTACGAACCCAATCAGCATCACTCAACTCGGCTTCTCGAATAATTCTCAATGATGGTATTTCTACTTCGGTCGGTATTACCGCTTCTATTCCATATACCAACAGGTATGGGGTTGCCGCAATGGATGTTCTGACAGTCGTGCAATATCCCAACAAAGCATAAGGTAGAGTTTCGTGCCATCCTCTGTGTCTGTCAATCACTTTCCTTAAAATCTTCTCGATATTCTTGTTGGCGTCTTCTACAGCTCCATTCATTTGAGGATGATACGCTATTGAATTCTGATGATTGATCTTGAATTTCTCACATATCTCTTTCATCAAGTTACTATTGAGATTTGCTCCGTTATTGGTGATGATGGAATCCGGTATGCCAAATCAGCATATCAAATTGTTGCGCACAAAATTAGCTACCACTTTCTTTGTCACGGACTTGTAGGAGCCTGCCTCTACCCATTTAGTAAAGTAGCCAATGGCAACCAAAATAAATCTATGACCATTAGAGGTCGCTGGCTCTATCAGACTGATGCCCCAAGCTACAAATGGCCAAGGAGAACTCATAGCTTTGAGTTCGTGAGAAGGGACACGAATCAAATCACCGTGTATCTGGAACTGATGGTATTTTTGCACAAACTTACAACAGTCGAGCTCCATAGTCATCCAAAAATAACCGGCTCGAAGGATTTTCTTTGCTAGAGTGAGTCCATTCATATGAGTGCTGCAAACACTGGCATGTACTTGTTCGACAAGCTTCATGGCTTCTGCAGTGTCAATGCATCTAAGAAGACCTAGATCTGGAGTCCTTCTATAAAGGATTTCCCCGCTCGAAAAGAAATTGTTTGCTTTCCAGCGTATAGATCTCTTCTGATAAGAAGTAGCATCTTCATGATAAGTTTCGGTCTCTAAATTCTTCTTTATGTCGAAATACCAAGTCTTTCCTTCTGGTTCTGTCTCGATATGCAAACACTGGGCTGGTTTCTACCTCAAGTCTATCTCCAAAGGATAAATATACGTCATGTCTGGATGTTGAATCATTGAGGAAATGGTGGCAAGGGCATCGGTGAATTCATTCTGTATCCTTGGCGTGTGCTTGAATTTGATCTTTCGAAATCTTTTACACTTACTTCTGTACCAAGTGCACGTATAGCATGATCTTCGGGTTCTTCACATCCCATTCTCCTAAACCTGATGAATCAACAAATCTGAATCTCCAATGACCAGCAACTCTTGTACATTCATGTTTATGGCCATCCTCAAGCCCAAAATGCAAGCTTTGTACTCAGCCATATTGTTAGTACAGCGAAATCAAAGTTTTGCAGCCATCGGGGGATGTTTTCCACATTCTGATATTAAGACTGCTCCAATGCCACTACCTTGCAATTCACGGCCCCGTCAAAGAACATTCGCCAGCCCGAGTATGCCTCGAAGATGTCTTCTCCTGCAAATGATATCTCTTTATTGGGAAAGTAGGTTTTGAGTGGTTCATAATCATTGTCAACAGGATTTTCTGTAAGATGGTCAGCTAAAGCCTATCGTTTGATTGCTTTCTGAGTTACATACACGATGTCGAACTCGCTCAACAACATTTGCCACTTGGCTAGTCTTCCTGTCGGCATTGCTTTCTGAAAGATATATCTTAATGGATCCATCTTCGAAATGACGTATGTAGTGTAGGAATACAAATAGTGTCTCAACTTTTGAGCAACCCAGGTCAAAGCACAACAAGTCTTCTCCAAACAAGTATATCAAGCTTCATATGGGGTGAACTTCTTGCTCAAATAGTAGATTGCTCGTTCCTTCTTCCCGGTTTCATCATGCTGGCCCAGTACACACCCGTTGAGGTGTCGAAAGCATCCTGGCATTTTTCATTATCGCTGAGGTACCAGCACCATTGGATTAGACAAATAGCTTTTGTTAGTATCGAAAGCATCCTGGCATTTTTTATTCTAGTTTGTCAATGCACCCTACTTTTTCAACATCCTGAAGGTAGGTATACAAATTAATGTAGATTGGACTATGAACCGACTGATGTAATTTAATCTCCCCAAGAAGCTCATGACTTCTCTCTTCGTCCTTGGAGGGGGCAAATCCTAAATTGCTTTGATCTTAGAAGGGTCGAGCTCAATACCTCTTCGACTGACTATAAATCCCAATAGCTTACTGGCGGGCACCCCAAAAGCGCATTTGACAGGATTCAGCTTCAAGTTGTACCATTGTAGGTGGTCAAAGAACTTCTTCAAATGAGTTACATGATCCGAACTCTCGCGGGATTTGATGATGACATCATCCACATACACTTCAATCTCTTCGTGAATCATGTCATGGAAAAGAGTTATCATAACTATCATATAAGTAGCTCCCGCATTTTTGAGGCCAAATGGTATCACTCGATAATGGTACACACCCCAGGGTGTGATAAAAACTGTCTTTTTTGCATCCTCTTCATCTATTAAAATTTGATGATATCCTGCAAAGCAATCCACGAATGATTACATCTCATGTTTGGCACAATTGTCAATGAGAATGTGGATGTTTGGCAATGGAAAATCATCCTTGGGACTTGCTTTATTGAGATCTCTGTAATCAACACAGATCCTGATCTTTCCATCCTTCTTAGGCACTCGAACAATATTGGCCAACCAATTGGGGTACTGCGTCACCTCTACCACCTTGGATTGTATCTGTTTGGTAACTTCTTCCTTGATTTTCAGCCTCAAATATGGCTTGAAATTTTGAGTCTTCTGTTTCACTTACTGAATTTTGGGTTGATTAGCAATTTATGAGAGACAATATCAGTACTCAGACCTGGCATATCCTCATAGGACCAAGCAAACACGTCCATGTATTCTCTGAGCAAGCTAGTGAGTTCTCCCTTCTGAGCGTCCTTCAAATGGACACTGATTCTGGTTTCCTTGACACACTCTTTATCTTCCAGATTCACTATCTCAGTCTCATCAAGATTAGGCTTATCCCGATTCTGAAATTGTCTCAATTCTTGGGCAAGATGTTCGGGTACTATGGTTCTTTCATTGTATTCCTCAAACTCATTGTCATTTGCTTCATTCTGCTCATTCAGCTTTTGATATTACATGACATTAGTAGGTTTAACATTATTTAAACTAAAATCACAAACAAATATAGTTAGATAATAAGTAATTGAAATGATAAGATGAATATTAAGTGCGATTTGAGATAAATTGAGGCTTTCATTTAAAAGAAAGTGCAAACTTTGGCCATGACCAAGGGTCAATCTACCTTTGATATATTACGAGAGAAATTAAACAAAATTAAACAAAAGTAAAATAGCAAGGTAAAGATGGGTCACGGGCCTCCGCTGGACTGCCACCCATTTTTAAAACGAGCAATTTAGCAGTTCTTTGTCCACCAAGACAAGTAGCGGATCAATAGTGAGGCGGTTGTCTCTCTCAACTCTTGGTCATCCAATTCTGCACCTCGAACACTTGATGTTTGGTCTGTTTCATCATCATCAATTGCATCAATTTCTTCAAATAGGTCCCATATCCCTCCCCCAAGACCATCGTCACCTAAGCATTCTCGTACTGGAAATGACTGATACAGATGCGGTATTGACCGGGCCAAGGCTCGATCACCCTTCTGATTCTGCATCTCCCACTCATCTTCCTCCAAGACAGTGTATCCCAGGCCAAATCTTGCCTGTTTTGCTGGCAATGGAATAAGCTCAGTAATACCCTACAAGTGCTTCCCTAGCCCAAAACCAGGTTCAAACCCGTTCCTCAAAATCACTGTGGCTATCATCTTATAAACAACAGCCATAGGAGGTCCCGACGTCCAGTCATCTTCGGTAGCATTCACTATTTCAACTATGTAGAAATATGATCCTCTAGTGACATTATCGACGCGTAGGGGCGTACACATTCGAATGGCTTCCCTCACCATAAATAACCACCATGTTCATCCTAAATGAACATCATCATTTGGTGGAGGGTAGAAGGCACAGTTCCTTTCATATGGATCCAAGGTCTTTGTAACAACATGTTATCGCTGGTAGTTATGTCCATCACTTGAAATTCGGCAACGAACTCAGTGGGTCCCACACAAATTGTTAGATTTAGTTCTCCCAATGTATCCCTTCGACCACCGTCAAATGCTCTCACATTAACTCGGCTTCGCTAGATTTTCCCCACGTCGTAGTTCAACTGCATAAGCGTGGTTAGAGGGAAAATATTCTGTCCAGATCCATGATCGATCAAGACATGATTTATGATCATATCTCGATACTTGATTGTAACATGAAGGCCTTATTATGCATTGTTCCCTCGAACGGTAGCTCTTCACTGCCAAAACTGATGCAATGACCCTGGGTAACCCGGCTTATCATGGCTTCCAGATTATCGTTGTCTGTTCCTATAGGCACATAAGTGTCCTCCAATGCTCTCATTAGTGCCTGTCTATGGCGTTGTGAATTCATCAACAATGCCCCTACAGAAATCTGGGCAGGTATCTTCTCCAAGTGTTTCACAATACAGTACTCCTGAGGTCGCATTCTTCTCCAGAATTCTTCTGCCTCGGCTTCACTTATCGTCCTTTGAGCTTTTTTACTTACTCCCTGAGTCAGTTTTCCTGCATCGATAATCTCGATCTCAACCTTTTTTTAGGAATTCCTTTTGGTGCCACAACAATCACTTCACAAGGTATTAAAATCTCCATCTTTGGTTTCTCGGTGATACTTAGAGATGCCATACTTTTCTCTAAACTTGCAGTGTCATCTAGCACTATCTTCTTAGCTGGACACCAATCTTCTTCCCTCTCAATCATACTAGTAATATTTCCCCCATGATCAGGTAAAGGATTCTTGTTGAATTGGGAGCGACAGTCCGAAGAACAACCATATCATGATCAATTAAATCCTAGATTTTATGCTTCAGATTTATGCAATCTTCAGTGTCATGTCCAACACTGTTAGAGTGGTAAGCACAGGTCTGATCACTCCTGAAGAAATGAGAATTAGTCTCCATAGCTCTCGGAGAGGCAGGCTAAATCAACTTTTCAGCTGACAGTCTTTCAAATAACTTTGTCCGGCTTTCGGCGAGTGGAGTGAACACCCTAGGGGTTTTATCTGCATTTAGGTGAGGAGGGTTATAGTTATTTTGTGGGGGTGCATTTGATGGCAATTGGGATGGTTTCGACGGGGGGTATAGGGGTCTACAATCTTGGGTATGGCGGTGTTTGGTAATTTGACGGTGGGGTTTGGGAATTTGGGATTGGGTGACTGGCAGAGGGATTCTGATAAGTTGGTTGGATATGGGAGCAACTTGGGAGTGGAGATTGGTAATTTGGGATGATGTTTGGATATTGTGGGAAGTGATAATGGGTAGGAGGGATTAGGTAGTTTGTGGGTGAAGGGTGACATCCCGGTTGAGCATGAAAGACGGGGAATGAACTTGGGGAAGATTGAACATGGATTTGAGAGGGTCCGGACTTTCTGGAGTGGATTCTAGGAGTTCTCCTTTTGTCTTGCACGGCGGAGACAGCTGACACATCTTCTTTCTTTCTCCTCAACATCCCGGACGTTCCGACTAGACTCGATATATGGGTGATCTTGCCCGTTTTGAGGCCATCTTCGATAATCTCAACAATCTTAAATATGTATGTGAATTTTGCTCCAACGAGCAGCATCATCCTTTCATAAAATTCTGGCTCTTGGGAGGGCACAAACACTTCGATAATCTCTTTTTCAGTCATGGGAGGACGCACTCTGGCTGCATTCTTCCTCGATCAATAGGCTTATTCTCGATAACCCTTTGTTGACTTCTGTCTTATCTTCTCCAATGAATAACGGTCTAGCACGATTTCAACATTATAAGCAAAGCTTTCGACAAAATCTTTGGTCATAGCACCCTAACTGGCCCATTGGTTTATTTCCTGAGAGGTAAACCATTCTAGGGCCTTCCCGCTTAGACTTCGGCTGAAAAGCCGCATCAGCAACGCCTCATTTTTCCCGACACCTACCAGCTGATCACAATATGCTCTCAGATGGGCTAGAGGATTTCTGCTTCCATTGAAAGTGTCGAACTTTGGTATTTTGAACCCTTATGGAAGGTTCAGATCCGGGTGAATGCACAAATTCTCATAATCTAACCCTGTAACATTAGGTGCATAGTGAAACTGCTTCATAACTTTTGCAATTTCTTCCCTTATATCCAATTTGACCATCTCCTCCTTGGCCTTCCATTCTTTCTCCTTCTCCTCATAATGGTCAACATCGGAGTAAGTGGCATGAGGAATTTGCGGATTGGTAAGGACTGTGATATGGAAAAGGATTTTAGGAGGCACAGTTTGAGTGGTATGTGGGTTGTATTGGTCCGGGGCTTGGATTTCAGGAGGGATTATCTGGGGGTGGGTAGCATGGGCAATTTGACAGGAGCTACAGGCTTGGGCGATATTTGAGTTTTGGAGAGGGGGTGGAGCTTGGGGAAAAAGATTAGAGGGTCCTGCATCGGGGGTGGTTAAGTTGAAGATAGGAGAAGCTTGAACCGGGGTAATTGGTCGATTTGTTGAGATAGGGATAGGTTGATGAGATAGATTAGGAGGAGAAAAATTAAATAGAGGCCTCCCGTCGTCTGGACCGGGAAGATTAGCAGTGATGGCCAAATTTACTAACTCTTGAGTCTTCTTCATTTCCATTTTCATGTCAACAAACTGTTGCATCAGCTGTGCCATCAATTTGCTCTGTTATGTGATAATGGGATCTGTCACAGTGATCTCGGTCAGGCTTGCGTCATCATTATTGTCTGTCATCTTTTCCTTTCCACTGGTTTTGATCAGGGGAGGGATCTTTATGGGTTTTGGATCTAGTGAAATAAGGGTGATCGGCCAACTTTATCAACATAGATCAATTCTGGATTACCTCTAAGAAAACTTACTCAAAAGCAAACATGTTCGTTTCTTCAGATTAGTAGGTAATGTAAGATAACACACATATATCAATAAGCACACAATTGTTGCTTTATTCGAGAGTAAACTAGCCCACGGATACGCGATATATGGCAAATAGGCAGGACTTTGCCTATATGATTTTAGAAATAGTGGATTAGGAAGATTGATCTGCATCAGGTCAGGTCTTCTTGTATTATTGATAATGTAGACAGGGAAAAATAAGCTTTTGGAAAGATAGGGGTCAGGCCTAAAAGGCTGCCTACGTATCTCACAAAATGAGAAATCAAGCCTTACGTAGTTCGAGGATAAAAGGGATAGTTTCATTCCAAAAGACTTCATATTACACGAGAAATGAAAACACATAATAGAAAGATTGCCAAGAAACATAAAATGTCTCTACTGAGACTTCTTCTGCTGATTTTTAGATTTCCTTCTTCATGCTTGATTTGAATCACTCGTTTGGAGGGACGTCAACCTCAACTTCATTGGCCTCTTTTCTTGATCCTGGGAGGGCACAATGGGAATTCTTCCGCTTCAACCTAGCTATCTCCTCCAGAGTGGCCTCAAGCTCCACCTCCACTTCCGTGTTTCGAGCTATGATGTTCCCAAGATATCCCTTCAAGTATTTGACTTGCTTTACTCAGGGTTGGCCTTTTATCCTCGGCATTTCTCATTTCTTCATCGACCTCTGCTATTTTAGCAAGCATCGTTTTGGTAGCCCGATTCTCTTCCCCATCTTCCGGGACCTCTTGGGTGGCCTTACCTAGCACCCTTGTCAATATGGCTTCAGCATTCATAGCATTCTGGGTTTTTTCCATCCTGACCGCAAATCCAACCTTCCTGAGATGGGAGAGTGAAAGCTTAAAAGTGGGTTAAGGAATTCGGACTTGGTTGAGAAACTTGGGACTCAAGAAATTATTTGGTCGCATATTCGATAGTGACTAGGATTATAATCATACAAACAGTTATAACACATAGCATAGAGATAGTTATTGTGTGTCCTAAATGCAGGTGGCCCTTTTATGCCAGGGGTAGGCCTATTGAATTGAAGGATATGTATTAATTTAAAGACAATTCATTATCCCCAACATACTTTCTTTTACAAAATAAAATGCTTACAAGACATACTGAAAAAATACATCAATGGTGCTTACAAAACATAAAGATACATCCCCAAACTTAAAAAAAGAAGAAGTACAGAAATGAAAGCAATCCCACGCAGGGGACAACAAAACTTTAAACTTCTTAGGCTCTCTTGCTATTTCTTGCCCTTTTAGCTGTCTCAACCTCCTGCCACATGAAGTATCTGTCTTCCCACAAATAGTCCCTTGCCAACTGGGCCCCTTCTTCGGGATTGGCTTCCCCCATAGTCTGAATTTGTTGCTCCATGCGATCATCCAGCCCAGTTATGCATTGTCTCGCTCTACTGAGCTCCTACCTAAGCTGTTCTATAACCTTAGCATCCTCCAAGCGTCGATGCTGATGGGACAAATGATTTTCCTGATACTTCTCTTGGAATCGATGAAGTAAGACTTAACTTTCGGCTTCAACATCCTTGATATAACAAGGTACATTCGGGCCAGGTTTGATTGTTCCAGCAAGATTCTTCTTCAACCACTCCTTATACATACCATTGCACTCGGCATTAAACCCGTTGGGAACCTTTATCTCCCGCCACACTCTGAGTTTTCCATTCCCGAATCATCATCCTACCAAAGGATACCTAACCGTCTTTGTGGTCTGTCGTGAATTTGTTCATATCCCTTGTCTGAGGAATGACTTGCTTACAACCTAACTGCCTGAGAACTTGACCGGGAGCATATGGTTGGGTTACCCTAAGTCCGGCAAACACCAAGAACGAAAGTTCCTTACTCCGAATTATGATGTCACTCATAGCAACGTCATCAATGGACCACTGTACATCTTCTTCTCGCAAACCACTCAATATTGGCATCAAAAACTGTTGTCCACTCCCTGCTTTGAAATCATTGAGGTGTAACCACCAACTCTGAGAAGCGAATTGATCATTTTGACATTTTGGATCCGGTTCAGCGGGGTTGTGAATTTTGAGTAAGTGCTTCATCATCCACCACTGAGGTATCAGGTTGCAACCTCGAAAGAATCAACTCCCATTCTAACATTTATCCAAAGCCTTGTAAATATCTGTGAGGATCATAGGCGCTAAAGTGTAATACTTGGTTGACGTCCCATATTTAACCCAGTAGAGGATGGCATAAGTGACCATTATCATGCTTGGATGAATGGCGTGCCCTAAACTTTGGAGAAAAACCATGGTCCCTAACAAGCATACCGCGAAAACAAAAGGTCGCTTCTCTTCTCAAGCTTGTTCGAAGATAAATTCCCATTTATTTTCATAGCCGTTAGCGCACCCGAATTGGTAGTATAATTTTCGGAGCGGGATGTTTGGTCCTTTGAGCCGCCTTATCCATTCGATATCGACTAATGAGAGTGCTTCCTTAATCTCCTTCGGACCCCAAACTTTGGGAATTAGAATGTCGTCATCTGGCTTAGACTTTCTCTTGTTGCACATGCCTACACTTTCGTAACTTGCCATCACTTCTTCTAGGGTAGGAGTTAATTCAATGTTTCCAAAACGGAATACCATACAATCACTATCCCAAAACATAATCATCGCACCAATTAAATCTGGCCAAGCTTCCATTTCCATTAAAGAGGGAAGATAGCCTATGTGCTTTTGAACCTCTCTTTTGTTGGACTCATTCATTCTTGCCCACCATACTTCAAGAAAAGGATGAGGTTAAGTCACCATTCTGGTCTTTAGGGGTTCATAAACTTGAGCCATCCTTCAAGAAAAGACAAACAGGTTAAATTCCCCCCACCCAGGTGATAATGAGTTGTTTAAATTACTACACATCCTTCAATTAAAACACATAAGTATGATCGTCTTATTGGTCGTGGGCCAAACAGACTCAGGGACGCTACAATGGGCTCAATACCCCCTTGGGTATTTGGTCAGCCTAGGCAAATGATCCTAAAAGGGTTTTGGGTTTTCGCTCTGTACAAGGTGTCTAGGATTGGGTTTCGAATGGATCGGGAACCTAGGCGGACAACCTGGGCTGGAAATCGTGACAACGATTGGACACCTTACGAACCAATAAATTGCCACTTATTCCGAAAAAAGTTTACGTATTGGGGGTCCGGCTGCGGGTTCGCAAAACCATCTTCCCAAGTACAAAGATATGACAGAAAGTACTATGACATGCAAATGACAATTAACGTCCAAATTTAAACAAATATAACAAATAAGGAAACAAAAGCAATTATTACAATCCGAATAAATAGTCAGTCAAACGAATCCTAATCAAATGGTTAGAACCCAATTAAATCCCCAGTGAAGTCATCATTTCTGTTAATTTGAAAAAATGACTTTTGATTTCGAAAATTCGATTTAATACTTAATTAATTTAAGCACAAACCGAATTCCTGAAATTCCGAAAGAGTCGCCACCTAATTTTAAGGAATAATTAGGAAACCATAAACATTTTAAAAGACTTAATAGAGAAATCTTTTAAAATATACCAAAGAAAGGTTTGGGTTCAATTTCCACTTTGAGAAGAACTTAATCACTCAAAATGGCCGCTAACATGCGGTTGACCGACGATTAGGAAATTGACTAACCTTTAAAGGATTTGATTGATTTTGAACAAAAGTTGATTAGTTTGAAAATTGACTAATTTTGGAAAAAATTGACTACATTTGAAAGAAATTGACTAAACTTGAAAGAATGTAGATTAAATTTGAAAGGATTGACTAAATTGAAAGAAATTGACTACTTTTGAAAGAAATTGACTAAACTTGAAAGAATTTGACTAAATCTTAAAAAAAAGTATTAATTTTGAAAGAATGGACTAATTCTTGCAAGAATTAACTAAGTTCGCCGGAAAGTTGACTAATTTTTGAGAAAATTGACTAAATTTGAAATGGGGCTAATTTTGCAAGAAAATTGACTAATACTTGATCTATTTTGAAAAGTTTTCAATAAAATCTAATTTCGTAGAGACAAATCTATCAAAGAGAAATAAAATAAAATAAATAAAAAGAAATTAACATAAATGACAAACATGTTAGTGAAATTAATTAGATTAATAACAAAACAAATAAAAATGTTAGTGATTAGAACAAGTTAACAGGTATATCAAATAAATCAATATAGAAAGAAATAATAAAGTAAAATTAGGCTTGGTAGGCCCAATTTCCACCTGCCCTAATCTCTACATAAGATTGGGCCTACCTAGCCCTTTAAATTTAATCATTTCTATACTACTCACATCTGGGCCTTTAGTACATTTGCTGCCTAGTCACGTCTGGGCCTTTGGCCCATCTGCTACCTGTAAAGAAATAAATGAGCTGAAGGCCCCACTCTTATTATATACACTTAGTGTATATTAGAGGTATATCCATGTAGTGTCCAGGGTCTATACAAATATTCAGCAAGCTATTTTTCTTGGAAATTCTGCCCACAAAGTCCTATGGGCCACCCCTGCTGTTGCACCTACCAAATGGGCTTGTGGCCCATATCCCGTGATATACACTTAGTGCATATCTGCTGTATATCAGTGTATATAAACAATTTTATGTCTCCAAGACCTGTATTTCAGCTTCTTTTCCTGTATATTGGGCTGATTCAAGAGGGAAATTTGGGCTCCCATGGCCCAACAAGATGTAAACGATAGGAGAGGAGCCTGTTTAGGACTCCAAAACGATTCGCATGCAATAAGCAAGTAAATTACATAAATAACAATTCTAAAACACTTAATAATAAAAGTATATTAGCACAGAGATATGAAGGTGTGTTGTAGCTAAATATCTTAAAGAAAGAAAGGGAGCAATATTCATGTTTATAATGATGCAGTGGCATAGACATGCATAAACTGACATGGTAGCCCTAGAAACAGAACTGAACAGAGGGCAAGCTATCCATAAGAAAACATGACCATGGATTAAAGGCATGGTTTACATGAGAACTTATGCGAAAGAATTAAAACAAGAGTCAAATTCAAACAACACTTGAATAAATTCCCAATCTTTCTCATGTTCAACAGGTTACTTTAAAGGAGAGTCTAAGACAGTATAATATGATGAGGATTATAGTAGTAAATAAACATATTCCAAATGAACCCTTAATCCAAAAGACTTAAAACCAAATAAAGATGTGAAGCAAAACTCTAAGGATAAACTC
>JAPFFP010042597.1:0-36673 GCA_026153255.1 Solanum medicagineum
GTCATTCATATGCATTCATGTTTAAGTTGGCAAACTTATGATGATTTTACACTTATGTTGAGATTTTGAAAATGGTGCTTTAAATGCAGTGTTGCATTCTTGTTGTGGCTGATTTGTTTATGATAACTCTTACATATATGTTTCTATTACATTCGGGGACGAATGTTTCCAAGGGGGAGATATTGAAACGACCTAAAAAGTGCCCGAAAATATGCCTCGAAAGTGCCCAAAATCATAATTTCCAATACCTAAAAATCCATTTGTTATTTCAAAAATCCAACATATTCTTATTCAGGGTGTCAAATTTAGGGGGACAAGGGTCTAACCCCGATTTTAGAGAAACCGTATCAAAATTCGAAAATCGCAAAATGCGATTTCTAGAATGGTTAGCACGTGGAATGCTAGCGCGATACGTTAGTGTTCTTTTTCAGTGAAATTTTGTCCAGTTTTTCTATCTTGGTCCAAAGCTTTTAAGTCTTGGGTCTAAGTGCCCCCATACATGAAAATACCTACACTTAGCTTTATTTCACCCTCACATCAACCTAAACATTCCCCTATACTCACCAAAACACATAGCTAAATATTTACTCCCAAATTCAAGTTCCAAAACCCTCATCCAGATCTAAGGATTTCCTTTCAAGCTTCAAGTCTCCATCTCCAATCTCTATCAAGTTCATCTCCAAATCTATGGTATGTTGGTTTCTTTCATGGGTTCCTTTCACCCATGATGCCCAAGCTTTCTTTTCTCACAAATTGCATGATTTAAAGGTGATTTATTCAGGGGTCTTGATTATTATGAAAATCACTACACACTATGTTGGGGTTTACGAAATTGTGAATATTTTGCTATGTTTTGGGCTATGAAACTAAGATCAATTATCAGTTTTGGTGAAGGGTTTTGATGTCTATTGCTTGAGGGTGTGACCATGTATCTCTTGAGGCTTTTACATTGAATTACAAGCATGATTTCACTCTTGAATTTCATGGTTTTACACTAGCACTACACACCCTCTAAGTGTTTGATGAAATGTCCAGATGTCGTTTCTTCAGGAATTCGAGGTTTAAATCATGTCTTATGAGTTGAAAATAACTTTATGATGATAAAAGGAATGTTTATATGAGTTATGTTTATGAGAAGTATCTATGTTATTATAAGGTGACCGCCTTGGTGGAGGGTGTGATGTCCATCAACCATTGTTAAGGGGTTGATACCTTGACCACCTAATTGGAGGGTGTGATGTCCATTAACCACTTTGGGGTTGATACCTTGACCACCATACTGGAGGGTGTGATGTCTATTAACCGGCAAGGGCTGATATCTTGGCCACCTAAATGGAGTGTGAGATGTCCATTAACCATTATTAAGAGGTTGATACCTTGTCCACCTTGATGAAGCGTGTGATGTTCATCTACCGATTAAGAGGCATACACCTTGATCACCCTCCAAGGGGGTGCTAAACCTTAGATTCTAAGCACTTGTAGCTTGGTCTATGATGATGATCTCCTTCTACTTATGTACTATGTTCTATATAAGCATGCTTTACTTTAAAGCTTCATTCATACATGCCATATTGTTATTATGTTATCCCTTGCTTATGATATTGCATTTTGACTATGTTGCCTATCTCTTGTTGCATTGCATCCTACATACTTAGTACATTCAAATGTTAACGTACAGTCGATGCTACCATGCAGGAACCAGAGCTCCATTTGGTCATCATGCTCCTCCACGTGGCTAGTTGCTCTATTCAAGCTAGTTGGAGAGTCCTCATTTTTTAGGGCAATATCTATATTCTTATGCTATGTATTGAACACTATCTTTCCTTTTTGGTATACTTGACATGAGGGTGAGCCTGGTTGCTTGTCTTGGCCCCCGGTAAGTTCTATGTTAGAGGTGTTGTTCGATAAATATGTATTATCCTTGAGCTTTGACTTACTTATGATATTTAAGGTATTTAATATAAGTCTCTCTTTCCCATAGTCCCAATTTCCCCATGTTTATGTTTCTTATGATGAACGATCTTGTATTCACGACCAACGATGTGTGATGATATGATATTATGCTTGTTTGGGGTTCCTTCGGGTTCCCCGTTCGCCGGTCATGTCTAGGTCCTAGGCTTGGGTCGTGACAAGCTCCATGACGTGCTCTATTTCTAGGGGAGATAATGTTAACAAGGATCTACTTCTCCTGGCTACTTAAGTTCCTTAAGTTGACCAAGCTTTCAATGATGAGTTTACGACAGCTATCACTATGTTGGCTTAAGTTGTTGCTTCTCCAAAGACTCATACTCCATCTTTGAGGATAAGAGATTTTTAGGATGAAGCCGTAGAATTTCATGGTTTAAAGGTGGATGAGGATCCACAAGAGTTCATTGATGAAGTCTACAAGGTGGTGGAAATTATAGGGGTGTCTTTCAAAGAGAAGTCCGAATTGGCAGTTATCAACTTAAGGGTGTCCCTCAAGTTTGGTATACTCAATGGAAATTCAAGAGAGTTGAAGAGGGCCTATTGGTTGGGAGATGTTTAAAGCCACTTTTCTTGATTGTTTCTTCCAACTTGAACTAATGGAAGTCAAATTAATGGAATTCATGAACTTAAAGCAAGGTGGTATAAGTGTGAGGGAATATACCCTCAAGTTTACCAAGTTTACCAAATGTTCTCCTTCCTTGGTGGACAACTCTAGGGCCCGCATGAAGAACTTTACATTGGGTGTAGGTGTATACGACATTGAGTGTAAGGCCACAATGCTCATTAAAAAGATGGATATCTCTAGACTCTTGATGTATGTCGAACAAGTGGAGAGTGAAAAACTACAAAAGATGAGGATGAGGGAGTACAAGAGGAATCTTTATGATGGTGGATTTTCCTATACTAAATTTTGTCGTGGCCGTTTCTAACAAGGTCAAGGGTCTTCTAAAGGTGCTTCCAAAAGATTGACAAAGAAAGGGTGCCTTATCCAAGGCTCAAGGGGAGGTTTTGATGGGTGGTGCTACTCTTCTTAGGTTTCCCAAGTGTGGGAGGAACTATATTGGTGAATGATTGAGAGATACTAACATATGTTTTGGTTATAGGAAGATGGGACACAAGATTGCCGAGTGTCCTAATATTGCTAATAAGGATAAAGAAAGGCGTCCACAAGGTTAAGTAGCTCAAAAAGGCGAAAGGCAACAAGGCATCCAAGCTCAAGGTGGTGGCCCACATGGTGATCAATTTTATGCTTTGTGCCCGAAGACCCAGATGGTTTTGTTGTGTATTGTGATCCCTTACAAATAGGCTTGGGTAGTGTCTTGATGCAACATGGAAAGGTTATTGCCTATGCTTCAAGGCAATTGAAAGTGCATGAAACGAATTATCCAACCCGTGATCTTGAGTTGTTGGTTGTTGTGTTTGAATTGAAGATTTGTCGAATTATCTCTATGGGGTACATGTTGATATATTCACTAACCACAAGAGTTTGCAATATGTGTTTGACCAAAGTGATTTGAACCTAAGGCATAGAAGATGGTTGGAACTCTTGAAGGATTATGATATGAGCATAATGTGTTACCCTAGGAAGGCTAATGTTGTGGCCGATGCTTTGAGTAGAGTGTCTATGGGCAACATTGCACATGTTGAGAATGGAAAGAAGGAGTTAGCTAAAGAAGTGCATTGTTTGTCTTGTGTGTGAGGTTGAATATCTTGAATAATGATAGTGTATTGGTGCGAGATGGGGCAAAATAATCTTTAATAGAGGAGGTGAAAGTAAAACAAACCATAGATCCTACTTTAGTTGAATTGAAGAAGTTTGTGATTGATAAGAACCTAGAGGTCTTCTCACAAGGTAGAGATGGAGTGCCACATTACCAAGGGCGATTATGTGTGCCCAATGTAGATGGCTTAAGGGAAAGGATACTTGATGAAGCTCATAATTTTAAGTATTCTATTCAATTAGGATCCACCAAAATGTATAGAGTTTTGATAGAAATATATTGGTTGAATGGCATGAAGAAAGATATAGCAAAGTGTAATGAGGTGTGTAGATTGTCAACAGGTGAAAATAAAAAACTAAAGACCCAGTGGTTTGACTTGTGATGTTAAGGTACTGACATGGAAATGGGAGGAAGTGAATATGTATTTCATCACGGGTTTCCCAGACTAGAAAGCAATTTGATTCAATATGGGTAGTTGTGGGTTCGCCAGACTGGAAAGAAATTTCAATATAGGTAGTTGTTTATAGAATGACAAAACAACTCACTTTTTGTTGATGAAGACTTTTTATGGTGCTAAAGACTATACTAAGGTGTACATCCCAAAAATGGTAAGGTTGCATGGGGTACGTTGTCCATTATATCAGATAGGGATGCCCAATTTACTTGTCATTTCTAGAAGTCATTCCGAAAAGGCCTTGGTACAGTAAAGTTAAGTACCACATCTCATTATCAAATAAATGGACAAGCTGAAAGGACAATGCAAACATTGGAAGATATGTTGAGGGTTTCTGTGCTCGATTTCAAACGAAGTTGATATGATTATTACCTCTAATTGAATTTGCTTATAATAATAATTTTTACTCAAGTATTAGAATGGCGCTATTTGAAGCCTTATACAGTAGACGGTGTATATCACAGGTGGGATGGTTAAAGGTTGGAGAAATGTCCTTGATTGGATCTGATTTCGTACTTGATGCAATGGAAAAAGTGAGGGTCATAAGGGAGAGGTTGAGGACTATCTAAAGTAATCAAAAGACATAAGTTTGATAAAAGTGATTGAAATTACTTGAAGGTTTTATCTATGAAAGGAGTGATACGTTTTGGTAGAAAAGTCAAATTGAGTCCTAGATATGTCGGACCTTATGAAATAGTGAGAAGAGTTGGGAAATTAGCCTACAAACTGGTTTTTCCTATGGAATTAGCTATGGTTCATCTGGTGTTTCATGGTCGATGTTAAGAAAATGCTTAGATGATCCTAATTCTATTGTTCCATTAATAGATGTATCTATTGAGGAGGACGTGACTTATAAAGAAGGACTGGTTGTGATTTTGGACCAGCAAATGAAGAAGTTGAGAAATAAAGAGGTTGCATCCATCAAAGACTTATGGAGGAACCAATATGTTGATATTACTACATGGGAGGCGGAGGTGGACATGATAAAATGATATCCTTACCTCTTTCTTGCTACTCAAGCCTAAGGCACATAACACGATTTATTCCCCAAAGTTCTCATTAGTACGTATTTCCTTGACACGTTGTATGCATGCATGATCGTGAATCTGCTTTTGCATGATATTTGATTCACAAGTTTCACTATTTTACGAAAATAATGAGTACGTCGCATTTTTGCATATATATTATGATGATGATAATGTTTCTTCTCTATTCAAGTGTATTTCTGTATCATTCAAGGATGAATGATCACTTTGATGGACCTGAAAATAAAAGTTAAGGAATTTTGGAACTGACTTGGTCAACGAGCCAGTCTATGGCTCGTGAATTAATCCATGAGTCATAGGAAGGTTTCTATATGGAGTCTAGTAAAGTTGGGAAAATCATGAAATTTCTGGAGTATTTCCACGATTAACAGGATGAACCATAGATGGAACCATGGCCCGTCTAAGGTTTCATGGAAAGGAGCCCTGAAGAGCTTAATTTTTCTAAGTCTTAGACTAGTACATGAAGGGACGTATGACTTTTAAAAGAATGATGAGTCGCCCTACATGTTCATGGTTTGAGAAGTGACAATTGTACTAGCTCAACTTTATTGGCACAGGTTTTACGAGCAAAGTTACAAGCCATAGGTTGACCCATGACCCGTGGATGAGTTCTCGTGGATGGCATTGATATACTTTAATGAAGGGCATTTTTGAAATTTCCAATTCGTCTAGCCCCTAAACTACATCATTTTGGCCTTCCTAACTAACTTAACCAACCTAACTCCTATAAATTCTATTCCTAACTCATTCTAATTCATTCACCCTCATAATTCTCTCAAAGGTTCTCAAATATTTCTCCCTCTAGAACAAGGACTCTAATGGAGCAAGAGTTCCAAGGTTCGCTTAGATTTTCAAGGTTTTTCAACTCCAATTTTTAAAGATCTCACTTGATATATGTAAGGATTCATTCATGGATTAGTTTCATCCATGAAGCCTAATCCAAAATCTTCTTTTTATCAAAGTTTCATGATGATTTTTTATGAGCTTTTATAATATGATTACAAATGCATGAATCATGATTCCTACATGATGATTATACTCAATTATGCATGGATTATGAGGAATTACATGATTTTAAGCAAAAGTATGTGATTTCAAGTATGCGTGATTAGAGCTTGATGTATTGATATGGGTTCCTTCAGTAATGATCCAAATTGATTTTAGTTGTATGTTTCCTCTTTGAAATTTCATTCAATTGCATGATTTTGACTCAACTATTCATGAACCTACACTTAGCCCTAGTCTCCTATCATGAAGCTATGTTTCTTATGACTATGATCTCAAGTATGTAATATTTGCATGTTTTCTAATAATGATAATGATGTTGTGACAATAATGATTTATGATATCATATGATTAAGAGGATGATTAAGACCCTAATGTTTATGATGATGATATTAAGGTGGGAATGTGTATCCATACTATATGAAAAACTGAGTAGATGGATTATTCCTATGATATGAAATGTTTTTATGAAAGACCATGATGACTATTTTACAAGCTATGAAGGAATGATTTTAATGAAGTATGTATTATGTTGAAAGTTATGTATATGCATGATTTACGTATTCCATGGGATATTACTTAGAATTGAAAGGGCTTTGGTAGATTTCACAGTTTCTAACTATGTGCCACCATAGGAATGATGTTCATATTTTTATGCCTTGAAGGTGTGCTAATGCATCCATATAGCTTTTAATGGACACTAACTGTGCTAGAATAGTGTCTAAAGGGTGGGGTCAAATGATCAGTTCTCACCATGCTAGGATAAAGCTTATAGGGTGAGGATCGTAGCAAAGTAGACTCCTCTTTCGCTTTATGTGGAGGGAACATCGAGATTCAATGTAATAGTCTACATGGACTTATACGTCATTTATGGTCTTATTTCCATATATGTATGTTAGGATTATGAAAGGATTTTGCTCATTCTTCTTCTAATGGATTTTAAACTTGCATTGTTCATGCATATTATGCCCTTATCCTACTGATTATCATTTTTCATATTTACATTATACTTCGATGTTCATTGATTCATGGCATACATACACATCTAGTACATTTCACGTACTAACACATACTTCTTGGCTACATAATCTAACCATATAGGGATGAATGATGAGGCAACTATTCTATTTTGTGACTAGCTTGGGAGTTGAGTTAGAAGATTTGTAGGGAATTCCCATCCTTCGGGAACAAACCCCTTTATGACGCTTTTCCATTTAGACTTCATTACTTTCTTTGATGTATGTCTTGAGGTCAAGCTAGTAAGATATGTTCTAGACCCCGCCAATATCTTATGATGTAGAGGCATATTTTTGAACACTATAGATTGATGTAAATCCCCTAAAGGAAACTATGACATTTCCATTATGATACGTTCCGCTTGCTTATTCTCTTATGTTATGCTTATATTACCTTATGTATTCTTGTGATATAAACACGGGGATTGGATGAGATTTCGGGTTTCACATTTGCCGTGTCACAGCTAGGTCCTAGGTCTGAGTCATGACAATTCTAACATATTCCAGCCATTTCTAGTCACTCATAGCGCTTATCCTCACAAAATCACTCTTCTAAAACACTCTCGAATCCTCATTCAAGTTCAAGTGAAAAGTTCTGCAAGGATCTTCAAATTTCAAGCTAATTTTATCTCCAATTCTTCAATTCACCCTATGGTATGTGATATGATTCTATGATTACCTCCTACTATGGATCCCAACTAATTTATCTATTTTCAATTATGATCAAATGAAACACCTTAAAAATGCCCCAAAAACGTTCTTTGGAAATGCCAATAATTGTAATTTCCATATATCTCAAAATTCGTGCATGATATCAAAAATCCGACTTCGTATTCTCGATTAGGGGAAAAAATTGAGTGGGAAATGGATATAACCCTGACTTTAGAGGATCCGTAGTAAAAAACAAAATTCATAAAAATTCAAATTTTAGTGGCCATCTGCGTCTAGGCCGCGACGCGCCAGGTGTGCGGATCAGTGTGAATTTGTCCTCCGCGTCACCGACCAGAAGCGGACCAGTGTAAAATTTTTCCTGTTTTTCTATTTCGGCCCAAGAGCATTAGAGTCATAGTACTATGCCCATTTATGAGTAAAACCCCTATACTTAGCCATTTTTTTCAACTCTATATCACTGAAGACCCTCTCAAAACCCTCTTTAACACTCAACCAAATATTTCATCTAAATTCAAGTGTCTCAAGCTTAATTACGGATCTCAAGACTCCATTCGAGCTTCAAGTCTCCTTCAAGATTACGTCAAGGAATCCCTAAATTTAGGTATATGGTTTTCATCCATTGGGTCCTTTCACCCATGGAACCCAATAACCATTTTTATGAAAACTGCATGTTTTCAAGCTGTATTATCTATGGGTATCTTCTATTATGGATTATGAGTATAAATTATGTTGGGGTTTCATGAAATGGTAATCTATTGTGCATGACTATCCACTTCAAGCTTATACCATGGTTTGATTATATCTATTGAAGTTGCATGTTTTGAGCTATGAAACTATGGTCTATTATGAGATTTGATGATGGGTTTAAAGACCTATTATATGAGGGTCTTACTATATGTTGGTTGGTTAATTCACATTGAGTTTTTGCATATTATCTCACTATTGAATTGCATGATTTTGAACTAGCATTATGAACTCACCAAGTGTTTGATAAAATGTCAAGTCAAGGATTCTCAAGGTATTGATGGTCCAATGCATGGTTTATGAGTCAAATGACTTTATGGTGATTAAGGGCTTGCATGTATGCATTGAATTCATGTAAAGTACCTATGGCATTGCAAGTGAATTGTTGGGCTCCTATGTTTTGTTATGTTGTTGGGAAAATGTGAAGTCCTTTCTTGATACTTGAATGTGATGGTTTGGTGAGCTATTTCCTTGACTCCTACCAAAAAGAATAGTAAGGTATGGACATCTTATAATACCTATCGAATAGGACATGCTGTAAGGTAAAATAAACCATTTCTCCTAGCGAAAAGATTATCGTAAGGTAAGGACATACCGAAAAGGCCATGTCATTAGGTATAATAAATCATGGCTCCTCCTCAAAAGATTATATCTTCAGGTGAGGGTACTCTATAATACCTACCGAAATGGTCGTGCCATAAGGTAGTACAATTCATGGCTCCTACCCAAAATATTATATGGTAAAGTAGGATACATCTTACACTACCTATCAAAAAGACTATGTTGTAACGTAGAGATATTGGTAACACTCCCCGAAAAGGTTATACCATAAGATGAGTGGGTGGCTATTTGGCTCATCTCATGCATGTCGTGTAAAATTCGAGTATGTATTCCATATTGACTTTATGTTTCTTGATTATGAATAAGCATCTTTTTATTATGACATATGATTGTCGATGCATTGCGTCCTACATACTTAGTACATTCAAACGTACTAACGCATACTCTGTGCCTACATGATACTTCCCTGTAGGGATCGAAGCACCTTTTGATCATTATCCACATGGCTAGTTTGGTGCTTTGAAGTTAATTTTGTTGATTCCTCAAGTATGAGGATGCTATCTATGTTACTCTTGTCATTTCCTATTTCTTTATGTTGAACACTTGATACTATGAGGGTGACTCCGGAAAATGTCTTGGCCCCCGCTCCATTCCGTGTAAGAGGTGTTGTTGGATATTAAGATATAATTATGCTATGAGCATGACTCTTGAGATGTTTTATGACTATCAAAGACTTCCCTTAGTATCGTTTCCCTTATTTATATCTCTTGTTGTTGTTATTTTTGTTCTGTGACTAAGGATATGTGATTGGTATGCTAAGAGGCTTGTTTGGGGCTCCTTCGGGTTCCCCATTCGCCATGTTACGTCTGAGGCCTAGTCTTGGGTTGTGACAAACTTGGTATCAGAGAACTAGGTTGTTAATGGTCCTTGGAATCCTATACACTGCCACGTTAGAGTCTTGTTCATGGTTGTGAAGGACGCCACAAATATTAATGGGATGCTAAGAGGCATTTTAGGAAATGTTTCACTTCTTCATGGTCTATATCGTGCTTTAGATGTGATTGTAAGGCGTTTCCCCTAGCAAATGCTCTTCGCTCTTCTAGATAATGTCGCTTCAAAGAGGAAAACCAAGGAGGGCCCGTACACCAATGAAGGGTCCGGTCCACCAAGCTCATCTAAGGGAAGGGGCCACTCAATTTGAGTTTCAGAATGCCATCACTATGTTTTCAAATGAAATGGCCAACCAAATTCACCAAGGGGTCCAAGTACCTCATGCTCCCACTCCAACTTCTAGGGTAAGGGATTTCACTAGAATGAACCCCGCGGAGTTCCATGGATCCAAGACATATGAGGATCTACAAGAGTTCATAGATGAGGTGTACATGGTGTTATCCATCATGAGAGTCAATTCGGAGGAGAAGACAGAACTAGCGGCCTACCAACTAAAAGGTATGGCTTAAATTTGGTTTGTGCAATGGAAGATAGAGAAGGGAAATCGTGATGCTATTCCTTGGGATGAGTTTAAGGATGCCTTCCTCAACAGGTTCTTCCTAATTGAGTTGAGAGAGGCTATAATGATGGAGTTAATGAATCTTAAGTAAGGTTCCATGAGTTTGAGGGAGTATTCCCTCAAGTTCAACATGCTCTCCAAGTATGTCCCCTACTTGGTTGCAGAACCTAGATCAAGGATGAACAAGTTTGTGTCAGGGGTATCCGACTTGGTAAATGAAAAGTGTTGTACCACGATGCTTGTAAGTGATATGGATTTGTCTCAGCTCATGACCTATAACAAATAACTTGAGGGAGAGAAGCTTAGGAAGAAGAGAAGTGGGGAGTCTAAGAGGGCTCGGTTTGAAGGGGCCGGTTTCAACAAGGACTCGAGTTCAAAGGCCAAGGATCCTCTAGTGCTCCAAAAAAGAGGTTTTCTAAGGTTGGGATGCCTAACCCAAGGCCCCAAGAAGGTGATGATGGGGTGACCCATCCTAGATGCCCAAAATATGGGAGGAAACATGGTGGTACATGTTGGAGGAATACAGGTGCATGCTTTGTGTGTGGCAAGATGGGCCACAAAATTTTGGACTGTCCACATGCTCAAAACAAGAGTAAAGGTGGTCATATTGATCAAGGGGATCAAGGTGTCCAACTAAGGGGTGCTCCGCAATATAATTGGTTCTATGCTCTTCAAGGGAGGCATGGAGGGGATTAGGTGCCTAATGTTGTTACCGGTATGTTAAAGGCTTTGATTTTGATACGTATGCACTAATGGATCTGAGTACGGCTATTTCTTTCATTATTCCTTTTGGCTGCTAATAAGCTTTATGTGAGTCCCAAATTGCTATGTGAACCTTCTAGTTGTTTACCCCCATTGGTGAGTCTATTGTTGCTAGAAAAGGTCTATAGGGGTTTTCCTATGTCTTTATTGCATAAAATCTTGTCTAGTAATTTTTGTGGAAATTGTCATGATGGATGTTGAGATTTTTCTTGGGATGCATTGCTTAAACGCTTTTCATGCTTCCATTGATTGTAGTGCCCGTATAGTTGGATTCTAATTTCTCAATGAGTCCGTACTTGAGTAGGGAAGTTGTAAAGCAGTAGTTAAGGATAGGTTCATTTCTTGTCTTAAGGCCCAAATTGATCTCTAAGAGTTGTGTTTACTATCTCGTAAGGGTTAGGGATGATGAGTCTGAAATCCTTCCTTTTGAGTCGGTTCTGGTAGTCAATAAGTTTCTTGATGTCCTTTCTGATATTTTGAATTTGTGGTAATGTGTTTTGCTCGACCAAGACCCTGGCTATATTCGTAGATCTCATGAATAAGGTGTTTAAACCCTATCTTGATATGTGTGTTGTAGTTGTGGATGGTTTATCCATTTATTTTTGGAGTGAAGAAAAGCTTGTGAGTCATTTGAGAGTGACGTTGCAAATCTTGAGGGGTGAGAGGTTGTTTGTTAAATATGATAAATGTGAATTTTAGGTAACAAAAAGGTGGTTAGAGAAGTACATCAGTTGGCTAGGTTGGGAATGAGGTTGGATGAAGTTAAGAATGGTACTGTAGTGGTTTTGGTGGTTCTAAATCTTCTTTGGTTAAAGAGGTCAAGATAGAGCAAGACCTTGACCCCGCCTTGATAGAGTTGAATACTTTGGTGGAAGATGGTGAAGTGGAGGTTTTCTCCCAATGGGGAGATGGTGTCCTTAGGTACCAGTGTAGGTTATGTGTGCTTGTATTGATGATTAGGCTAACTTGGAAGTCCCACCCATGAATGATATGATCCAGTTTGGCAAGAAAGTGGATTTAGCCTAAGGGTTATGGGTCCTATAGAGTGTTTGGAGAATTGGAAAAGTTACTTATGAATTGGAATTTCCTAGGGAAATGGATATGGTTCATCTGGTATTTCATGTATTTATGTTGGGGAGATGTGTTGGTGAACCAAGTGTTATAGAACTCTTTGAGGTTGTTGGTGTTATGGAGGATGAGTTGACCTATGAGGAGATCCTAGGGGAGATATTTGATGGAAATGTGGAAAGGTTGAGAAACAGAGATGTAGCACCCGCCAAGGTTCTTTGGAGGAACCGACAAGTCGAAAGAGTCACTTGGGAAGCCGAAGTGGACATGAAGAGGTGATATCCATACCTCTTTCACTCTATTCAAGCTTAAGATGCAAACTAAGTCCCTACTATGATTTCAAGTCTTAAGTTTCAGCCCTTATATCATGTTGCATGCATTCATGTTTATGGTATCAAGTTTATGGTGATTTTTCAAATTCATGTCGAGATTTTTGAAAATGATGTTTAAATATAACTGTTGCATTCATATCGGGGAGAAATCTTCATAATTACTTCTCTTACACATGTTTCTTTGATATTTAGGGACGAATGTTCCTAAGGGAGAGATATTGAAATGCCCCCAAAAGGCCCTAAAAATGTACTTCGAAAATGCCCATAATCATAATTTCTATATACTTTAAAATCCATGCGTGATATCAAAAATCTGACTGCATATTCTCAATCGGCGGAAAAATTGAGTGGGAAATGGTTATAATCCCAATTCTAGAGTATCCATAGAAAAAAAATAATTTTCACAAAATTCCGACTTCTAGTAACCATCGGTACCCTGGCTGCGACGCGCCAGGGGTGTAGATCAGTGTTAATTGGCTCTCCACATTAGGTCCGCGTTGCAGACCATACGTGGAGCAGTGTAAAATTTTCCTTATTTTTCTATTTAGGCCCAAGGGCATTGGGGTCATAGTCTTATGCCCATTTATGCGTAAAAACCCCTATACTTAGCCATTTTTTTCAACTCTATATCACTGAAGACCATCTCAAAGCCCTCTCTAGCACTCAGCCAAATATTTCATCCAAATTAAAGTTTCTCAAGCTTAATTCCGGATCTCAAGAACTCCATTCAAGCTTCAAGTCTCCTTAAGACTACGTTAAGGAATCCCTAAATTTAGGTATGTGGGTTTCATTCATTGGGTCCTTTCACCCATGGAGCCCAATCTCCATTTTTATGAAGATTGCATGTTTTCAAGTTGTATTATCTATGTGTATCTTCTATTATGGATTATGAGTATAAATTATGTTAGGGTTTCATGAAATGATGATCTATTATGCATGACTATCCACTTCAAACTTATATCATGATTTGATTATATCTATTGAAACTATGCATGTTTTGAACTATGAAACTATGGTCTATTATGAGATTTGATGATGGTTTTTAAGCTATATTACATGAGGGTCTTACTATATGTTGATGGAATGATTTGCATTGAGTTTTTACATATTATCTCACTCTTGAATTGCATGATTCTGAACTAGCATTATGAAACCACAAAGTGTTTGATAAAATGTCGAGTCAAGGATTCTCAAGATATTGATGGTGTAATGCATTGTTTACGAGTCAAGCGACTTTATGGTGATTAGGGGCTTGCATGTATGTTTGGAAATCATGTAAAGTACCTATGACATTACAAGAGAATTGTTGGGCTCCTATGTTTTGTTATGTTCTTGGGAAAATGTGAAGTCCTTTCTTGATATTTGAATGTGATGGTTCGGTGAGCTATTCTCTTTATTCCTACCGAAAAGATTATATCGTAAGGAATGGACATCTTATAATACCAACCAAAAGGTCATCACGTAAGGTAGATAAACCATGTCTCCTACCAAAAAGATTATATCGTAAGGTAAGGACATACCAAAAAGGCCATGTCATAAGGTATAAAAAATCATGGCTCCTCTTCAAAAGATTATATCGTAATTGAGGGAACTCTATAATACCTACCGAAAGTTTGTGCCATAAGGTAGAACAATTCACGTCTCCTACGCAAAAGATTATATCGTAAAGTAGGGGACATCGTATACTACCTATCAAAAAGACTATGTTGTAAGGTAGGGACACTGGTAAAACTCTCTGAAAAGGTTATACCATAAGTTGTGTTGGTGGCTATTTGGCCCATATCATGCATGTTGAGTAAAGTTTGAGTATATATTCCATATTGAGTTCATGTTCCTTGATTATGATTAAGCATTTTGTTATTATGACATATAACTCTCATTGTATTGCATCCCACATACTTAGTACAGTCAAACATACTAACACATACTCTATGCCTACATGATATTACCATGTAGAAACTGGAGCACCTTTTGATCACCATCCGCATAGCTAGTTCGGTGCTTTGATGTTAAGCTTCGATGAGTCCTCAATTCCGAGGACGCTATATATGTTACTCTTTTCATTTGCTATTTCTTTATGTTGAACACTTGATACTACAACGGTGAGCCCGGAAAATGTCTTGGCCCTGGATCCATTCCATGTTAGAGGTGTTGTTGGATATTAAGATGTAATTATGCTATGAGCTTGACTCTTGAAATATTTTATGACTATCAAAGACTTCCCTTAGTCCCATTTCCATTATTTATATCTCTTTTTGTTGTTATTTTGCTTCCGCGACCAAGGATGTATGATTGATATGCTAAGAGACTTATTTGGGGTTCATTTGGGTTCCCCATTTGTCGTGTCACATCTAGGCCCTTCGCTTGGATCATGACATCAAACTAGGATTTTCATGATTTTTTTTCAAATGATCCTATTTTAGTATAGGTTATGTTTATTCAATGAAATATGCATTAATTACTTGTAATTTACATGGGTTACATGTTTTACATGAGACTTCTACAATTATGATATGATGATTATGGATACCAGGCATAGGTAACATCAATTATGATCCAAGTAGTCTTCTATTCAATGATTATGCATGTGTTTACATCAAGTATCATGATTCTAAACTTGATGCTTATAGACTCATGCTATACTTTTATCTCTCATTGCATCATGCATGTACAATGATTTTAAATGCGATTGTGGCAATGAATAGGGTATTTAGGACCTTGAGGTCGACCTAGGGTCCCAATCCAGAGATTCAAAATTCTGAGACGTGACCTACGACCCTAGTGAGATATTTAGGACCTTAAGACCTGGGGTCCCTACGGGACATCCAGGATTACATTAGGTGACTTAGGAACCTAGTATGAAATGAAATACTCCTCTGTGTTATGATTTGAACTATGAGACTATGATCAAGCTTATGATAGTGTTATACAACTATGGTTATGATGATCTATCATGATTTATGATGTTTTATGCCAATTTTTCCTTCATGTATGTACTATATATTCCGTCAGATGTTGACTTAGCACTGAGAAAACCTTGGGATTATGGTGCACTTGTTAGTTAAGGCATGACTCGTAGATGTACATCCCATTATTCCCTAATTGCGTACCACCATAGGTATGACGTTCCTAATATGGATTACTAGTGGATTCACATAGCTTATCATATGACATGTAGAGTCCTACCTTGACAAGTAGGCTCTCCCTTTTTTGAGGGGAAACACTTGATTCTATGTTATAGCTTGCATGGTATTATTGTTGATTGTGGTGACATTTCCACATATTTTTATAAGCTATGGCACCATATATCATCAGACTCATGTCATGTTGATATGTTGATCATTTCTCTACTATACTTCTACATATATACATTCTCTTGTTCATGTATCATTGTTATGTAGGTTATCATTATCTATATCTATATTGTATTGCATGCCAACATACTTAGTACATTCAGATGTTCTTATGCATACTCTATGCCTATATTATATCAAAATGTAGGTATAGGTGACTATCCTCTTCATCTTAGTGGTTAGATCCCGGAGTCTTACTTATTCGAATTAGATGAGTCTTCATGCTTCGAGGATGGATCCTACTCACTTCTAGCTTATAGTTATGATTAGTCTATATTTTATTTTAGTTGAGGGTGAGCTTGGGGCATGTCTGATACCCTATCCAGTTCATAATTTAAAGGCATTGTTGACATGATGTATTACTTTTCAGACTTGTATTACCTATGTCTCTTATGACCCTTATGCTTTTGTCTATGACATGTTTAGGTTCTATTTATGCAATTTTTTCATTACCTAGAATGCTTGTGATATGCTAGTATGCTTGTTTGGGGTTCCTTTAGGGATCTCATTCATCGTGTTACAGTTGGGGCTTAGCTTGGATCATGAAAAACTTGGTATCAGAACCTAATATGTTGAAATAGTCTTCGGAGTCCAACATGCCAATTCAAGAAGAGTCTTATTCATAGGTGTGAAGCACACCACACCTATGAATAAGAGGCTATGAGGTACTTTTTTGGAAATGTTTCACTTTATTCATGGTTCATGTTATACCATAGAATGTATCCTAAGGCTTTCTAACTATAATGATTGATCTTTGTGCCTTTTCAAACAACGACATCAAGAAAAGTACTATAACACCCCATATCATACATGTACTAGTCTTATGAATATAGAACATGATATGGATTGATTGAATGGTCACCAATTTTTAAAGAGCTTAAATTTTAGTTTGGAGGGCTATATTTAAGTCTCACATTTAAGATGGTCGACTATGTATATGTTTTAAGTAAAATTTAAGGAGATTATGGTCTTTAACGAAGTGAAAAGAAGTGAGGTACTTGTGGAACTTTAAGATGCTAGCAGGTGAGTCACCTACTTTCTTAGCTTAAATGGCTAGGTAGATGGGAAAGATTTAATTCTTACATTAGTGGACGTATTTAAGGCCCAAATTAAGTGAAAAAGAAAAGGAAACGAAGACAAGGCCCAACCCCAAATCTGTCCAAGTCCAATAATGAATAAAGCCCAAGCTAAGGGTGTAATAGCAGCCCATGGTTTAAAATTATAAAGGGACAATATTGGCAGCCCAAGATGAATAGATAAAGGGCCCAAGTACATTCCCAACCTACTCAATCATTTGAGCCCAACCCAAGTGAAAGAAAAATGAAAAAATAGGTAGCCAAGGCCCATCGAATTGAAACCAGTAAAGCTCAAGTAAAAAAGGATAAGTAGGTGCATCACCTACTTGAAAAAAATATGCCTGAAAATAAAGGAACAAGTCAGTCAAGAGTGTTCCATTTAGAAGGGACAAAAATCAGCTCCTTAAGTCACTTAATGTTAGAATAAAAAAAATCAGCTTTCTCTGAATTTCTCTCCTTACTCTCTCTTGACTTTACAAAAAAGTAGCCCTAACACACCTTTAGGGTTCTTGAAGAATCCCTCATCCTTGAAGGTTAAGGTAAGTAAAAATACTTATGTATTTAGTGTAATGTTTCCATGAAAAACAAGAGAAGTATGTTAGTTATGCTTGCGAGCAAATATTGGACAGCATGTGTTTTCAAGTTGATGCTCACTTTCCTTATGTACTAAGAGACTTTTCTCTTCTTGGTTTGTTGTATTATGAAAGGAGGTTGAAGTTCAAAAGGGTTTTGGTCGAAAATGATAGGTTGAGATTGTTGCACCATTTTTGTTTTCCTTAAAAACGAGTTGTAGTATGATATCTTAAATATGCTTTTGGTAGGAACTCATGGGCTGATGAGTGGGGACTATGGTATCACATCCCCTAACTGTTTCAGGACTGTTTCGAGATTGTATTGGTGTGTGAATGTGTTGAGAACAGTTCTTTTGGATTTGGGGTAGGTTTGAATAGTTAACGTTGAGATATAGGGAAAGGGCGTAATGTTATGCTACCTAATTGTATATTGCATGGAGTTGTTATACGTTGTACTTTGTAAACTATTGTGAGCTTATTATGGAACTAAAAAAATTGGATACGCCATGTATATGAGAATGTGTATTAGAAAAATACGATTAGAGAAGAAAAGGTCGAAAGAACACCTTTGGATGGTAATTATGGGCTTGCTGCACAAGTATTATTTTGACTGTTAAAACATGTTTCATAGCTGCTAATACTAGCTTTATCACTCACTGTATTATAGATGAATATTTGGGAGAAAAAGAGGTTACTTTGAGATAATTACAAGGTCGTACAACAAGGTATGTAAGGCTACTCGATTTTCTATTACTTGGCATGAAATTTAGATTCTTCCTTGGCACAATTTCCAACATAATTAATAACCTTGTCTCCACTCTTTAATATGTTGATAGGTTCCAATATATAGTCATTGTCAAGTCTGAATTATACTTCGGATACCAAGATACATGAGTTCTCTTCTTAGTTAAATAAAGTCCATGCGTTATCTCATTTCCTACGTGTTTCATTAATGGTGTTTGCTACTATTTTTATTATGGTATTGTGTTACATGATAGGTTACATGTCACTTGTTATGTATATAGTCTTGCATCTCAAAATGTTATCGCCACCAAAGAACCATTTAAAATGTAAATGAAAGATAAAGTAAAGTAGCTTACTAATGGGTAGTATCCTAGCGGTGAAAGTATCACCTAGCATCGATCGACCCCAGTATTATGTGGGCTATCCTAGGGATAAAAGGAAAGCCTATCATGGGTCGATTCCGATATAGATTTACCACTGATCAGGTCATCGCTTATATTATATATTGTGTGCAAATTATAAAGTAAATAAAGGTAAGCAACCAAAAGAACATAAAGTATGTGATTCCACAATATGAATAAAGGTGTTCTCTTATCATTACATCGATGTATGACTTGAGTTCTTGTTTCATATATAGTGCTTTTTTCCTTACATATTCAATACATTTACTCGTATTTACATCCCTCGCAAGGGACCAACATCTCATGTTGTAGGTATAGGAGCTAGTAGATCTCCCCAGTAGGTGTATAGGATATCCAGTTGCCATTACTGATCACCCAGTTTCTTTAGGGCTTTTTATGTTTAAAGCATACGTTTTTTATTATATCATAGCTAATCATGAGCCGGGGCCTATCCTAACACTTATCAGATAATGGTCCTCATCTAGAGGCTTTGTAGGCTATGTAAAGTAAAGTGTGGTCATGTCTCGTATTTGAGACATCGTGGCTCAAACGGCCTAGTCATATGTATTTCCTTTTGGCTTATTATTATTGTATACTTCCATGAAAGCATGTTAGTATGGGAAGACTTTCTTATGTTCATAGATACTACATGATTACTGGTTGGCTCTCTCGAGCCTTGTCGGTAATGGGTGCCAGTTCGCCTTAATGGAACTTTGGGCATGACAAGTACCCCATCCAAGTGATGTATCTACTAATGAAGATCAATCTCCTTATGATCTTTTGGGGGAGAAAGTCACTAATGTTGAGTTTCAAACCACAATTGCTATGTTGGCCTAGCCCATAGTGGCTCCTCCTCCTCATGTACCCAACCTGGTCGTAACTAGGGTGAGGGATTTTTCTCAAACGAACCCTCCTAATTTCCATTGCTCATGGTTGATGAAGATTCTCAAGAGTAATTGAAGAGGTTTATAAGATGATAGCTATCATGGGAGTGACTTTAGAAGGAAAAATAGAATTGACTGCTTATCAACTCAAAGTGGTGGCCCAAGTGCACTACACTTAATAGGTGTCAAAGAGGGTGGATGAAGGCCCTATTGGTTGGGAAGAGTTTAAATTTGCATTTCCGGACCGCTTCTTCCTACTTGATCTTAGTGAGGAAAAAACTAACTATGTTCATTGATCTTAAGCAAGGTATTCCCTCAAGTTCACTAAGACCTCCAAGTATGCCCCATCATTAGTTGTTGATTCCTCTGCTAGGATGGACAAGTTTGTGTTAGGGATATGAGAGTTTGTTTTTAAGGAGTGCTGGACTCTATTCTTATGAAGGAGATTGGCTTATCTTGGCTCATGACCTATCCCAAGCAAATTGGAGGTGAAAATCTCAAGGAGAGAAGGGTAAGGGAATCTAAGAGGGGCTGGTTTGAACGTGGGCTCTCCAATGTAGGGCAAGTGGTGGTAATATCCATCCTCAACAAGGCCAAAGATTCCAAGGTCAAGGATCATTTAAGGATCTGAATCAAAAGTTTGACAAGATTAGGGTGCTATACCCTTAAGTTCATGGAGACGGTGGACAAAGCTTTCCAAGGTGCACTACTTGTGGGAAGAAGCATGACGGTAGATGTTTGGCCAGTTCTTGTGCTCCCTTTAATTGTTGTAGAATCGGTCATAAGCTATACGAGTGTCCAAATATAGTAAACAAGAGACAAGGAGATAATCCCTAAGGACAGTTTACCTCCAGTGGTCAAGGGAAATATAGGTTTCAATAAGGTGTTGCTCAACACAATAATAAACTTTATGCCCTACATGCTAGGTAGGAGGTGGAAAAGACTCCAAATGTGGTTACTCATAAAGACAAAATTTTGTAAGACCTAACCGAGGCATTAAATCATGATTCCCAAAACTTTTGACCTAGGGTGCCACAAAGGAGCCCACCATGGACCGTGGTACACCAGTGTCCATGGAAGGCTCATGTAGAAGGGCCTTGGCCATTTTTTATGGCTTCCTTGGAGGTGTGCCACCATGGACCACACCATGGCTTGTGTTGTACACCAAAGACTTTGGTGTGTCTTGTAGAGGGTGACCTTCACTTGTCCTTCCAAGTTCATGTCAAGGATGCATACCATCGACCCCACCACGGGTCATGGTGCATACCATAGTGTGTGGTGCACACTATAGTCCATGGTATATGTACTGTGGTGGTGTATTGTCTATCCTTCCTGGTGCATTTTTGTAGGGGTGTATTGGTCCTCTCCACACTCCAATAGATGATTTCAGACTATAATGCCCCCCAATTGACTTCTTAATATATTTTAGACATTCTCATGAACTCCTAACACATAGACTTACAAGATTATTCACCAAAACACTCTTCAATCCTCATTCAAGCTCAAGTCAATTGTTCTCAAAGGATCCTCAAGTTTCAAGATAATTTCACCTTCAAATCTTCAATTCACCCTATGGTATGTAGGATTTACCCATAATTTTCTTTCAATAATGGTACCCAAACTTAATTTCTTGTATAATTCATCTATTTTCAGCTAAGATCAAATTAGGGTTTTTATGATTTGGTTTTTAAATGATATGATCATTATATGGTCTATATTTAAATGATGAAATACAGATGAAGTACTTTCAATTCTCATGAATTACATAATTTACATGAAGGTTCTTCTACTATGATATGACGATTATAGAAACTAGGCATGGGTGAATTCAATTGTTATATAAATGTTCCTTTATTCAATGATTATGCATGTTTTTACTCAATTATCATTATTTTGAACATGATGCTTATATACCCATGCTATAATCTCATCTTTCATCATGTAATCATACATGTATAGGGATTTTAAAAGTGATTATGGATATGAAAACAATTATAATCATGGTTTGAATATGAATAGGGGATTTAGGACCTTGAGATTGACTTAGGATCCCAATGGGGAAATTTAAGATTCAAAAAAGGTTACCTAGGATCCTAGCATGAGAATAAGGGATTTAGGACCTTGAGGTTGATCTAGTGTCCCTACAGAGAGATTTTGGATTTGTGAAAAGAACCCAAAAAGTGCCCAAATATGTACCTCAGAAGTGTCCATAATTGGAATTTTCATATATCTCAAAATTCGTGCTTGATGTCAAATATTAGACTTCATATTCTTGTTCAGGAGAAAAATTGAGCGATGGATAGGTCTAACCCTAATTTTATAGAAACCGTATTGAATTTTGAAATTCCAAAAAAATGGAATTCCGGTGAGGGATTGCGTCCGTAGCGTGAAGCAGCTATGGGGGCCCTGTGTTAAAATTGCCCAATTTTTTTGTTCCAGTCCAAGGCCTTTGGGTCTTGGGCCTAAGCCTCCCAATATATAGAAACACCTATACTTAGTCACTTTTCAACCTCATATCATTCATAAACATTCCCCAAAACCCTCTAACATAAAAAAATATTTCACCCAATATTCAAGTGCCCAAATCTCATTCCGAATCTAAGGATTTCATTCAAGTTTCAAGTCTCCATTTAAACCATCTTCAAGGAAATCTCCAAAGTCTAGGTACGTGAGTTTCAACCATTGGATCCTTTCATCCATGGTGCCTAAGCTTCCTTTTTACATAAATCTCATGTTTCTAAGTTGATTTACTAATGGGTCTTACTTATTATGAATTTGACTATGAACTATGTTGGGGTTTCATAAAAGTGTGACTGTTTAAGGATGTTTTGAGCTAGGAATCTATGATCTATCATGAGATTTGATGAAGGGTTTTGATGTATATTGCATGAGGGTATTACCAAGTGTTTTGGTGGATGGTTTTATATCAATTTTTCTTGCATGAATTCACTCTTGAATTGCATCATTTTGTACTAGCATCGCACACCTACCAAGTGTTTGATAAAATGCCTTTTTAAGGATTCTTGGAGTTTTGATGATTTGTTGGTTGATTTATGAGTCAAGGGACATCACGATGATTTTGGGCTTTCTAAAGATGTGTTTAAGTCATGAAAATGTTAATGATATTGTAGGGCCGGACTAAGCCCATATTCTCAAAGATTATACCTCTTGTGAGCCTTTGATGTTGATGTTAATGAAAGGGTAATGTTGATGATGACCCATTCTTATATTTAAAGTTGGGCTCACTATTTGATATAAAGGATGTTAAGAGCTACTCATGCCATGTCTCTATGTTTATTGCAAGTTATTAAAGTATGATTATCTTATATATTTTGTGGGATTAGACTTAGCACCGAGTGGACTAGATGTGAGCACCAAGTCCTAGAACTAAGTGCCACCATAGATGAAGGGATTAAAGGCGAGTCCCTGAATCTCTAAGAGACGAGTACCCTAAATATGAGGGCTTGAGGAGAGTACCCAATTCCGGGCTTGAGGTAAGTACCTGAGTCTAGGAACTACAGGTGAGTACCTGGTTCACACAAGGCTTAGTGGATCCATATAGGCATTAGGAGGTTCACCTTGGCAAGTAACTTCCCCCTTTCTTCTAGTGTAGGGTAGACATCGGGATTCCAAGTTTTAGCTGGCTTGGTCTTATTTTATGATGGTTGAGGTTTCTTCCAATATTTATATATTATCTTCTATGTAAGATTAATGATTTTCAAATCATAATTTACTTAAGCATTGACCATACATGTCATATTGTTATTATGCAATCTATTGCTTATCATTATGCATTTTGACTATGTTACCTATCTGTTGTTGCATTACATCCTACATACTTAGTACATTCAAACGTACTAATGCATACTCTATGCCTAGATGATATCACCATGTAGGAACCGGAGCTCCTATTGATTCTCCTCCATGTGGCTAGGCAGATTATTCAAGTTAGGTTTTTGGAGAGTCCTCATGTTCGTGGACAATATCTATCTTCTTTCATGGTTATGTTTAGACTATATTTTGTATATTTGGATTACCTATTTTCACTATTATGAGGGTGGCCCCGGAAAGTGTCTTGGCCCCTGCTCCATTCTAAGTTTAGAGGTGTTGTTGAAATATTATGATGTATCAATGCTTTAAGCTTGACTCTCTATATTTTTATGTTAACAAAGAATTCCCTTAATCTTGTTATCCCTATTTTTACTCTCTTGTTGTTGTTTAATTGCTTCCGCAACCAAGTATGTGTGTATGATATGCTAAGAGGCTTGTTTGGGTTCGTTCGGGTTTCCCATTCACCATGTCACATCTAGGCCCTATTTGGATCGTGACAATTTGAGAAGCGACCTAGGACCCTAGTAGGGGATTTAGGACCTTGAGGTTGACCTGGGATTCAGGATTTTGAAAGGTGAACAAGGACCTTAGTCTAAAATGTGTTTATCCTATACATGATGTTTGAATTATGAGATCATGACTAATCTTATGACGATATGATCAAGTAGGAGGCATGGCGAAGTATGATGAGTCATTATGATTTATTACAAGTATGACTATATATAAATTATGGCAGTAATGTGCATTCATGGGATATTGATATAATGATCACTTCTCTACATTGGTCTATATATGTCTTTGTTCATGTATCATGACTATACAGGTTATCATTATGCATTTATATTGTATCGCATGCTCGCATACTTACTACATCAAAATGTACTAATGCATATTTTATGTCAACATTATGTCACAATGTAGGTGCATGTTACTATCCTCCACATCCTTGTGGATAGATCTAAGTTACTTGTTGATCCAAATTGGGTGAGTCCTACTGCTTTGAGAGTGAACCCTATTACCTTCCACCTTACATGTTACGTTATGTGAAGTCACTGTTTTATTTTTTGTTGAGGGTGATCTTGTAATTTGTGTAAGTCCTCATCTATGTTCATGACAGAGAGGCATTGTTGGATATGATGTATTTGCTTCCATACTTATATTTCTCTTATGTCACTTGCGACCCTATGTCTTGTATGACTCTTATAGTCTAGTCTATGTTTTGTTAGCTTCTCCTTATGATCTTTCCTTCTTATTTACGTTGTATGCTGAGGATATGCTAAGAAGGCTAGTATGGGATTCCTTTAGGGATCTCATTCACTTGTTACAACTAGGTCCTAGGCTTGGGTCATGATAAACCTGGTATCAGAGCCCAAGGTCTTAAAATGGTCCTTAAAGTCCACCATGGTGCGTCAATTAGTATCTTATTCATGGGTGTGAAGTGTGCGACACCTATGAGTAGGAGGTTATGATGAATACATATTTTAGACTCATATGTAGCTTAAATGGCAAGAAAATATTGTCCTCAACATATTATTATTCCTAGTGTGCTTACTAATCTATGTGTTTTATGCCAGGATTAAGGATAAAAGTGCTGGAAGGTCAAAACTCAATAACAAAGGAGAAAAATGCCTAAAAGGCGATGAAAATTAGTGTCGCCAAATCATTCGGCAGATCGCCGAAGGGCTATACTAACTGCCTAGTGTTGCAAAGTCCAACCCCTCAATATGGAGCAAAAAGGCAATGCTGGTGAATTTTTAGCAGATCACCAAACAGGATCACCAATACACAGTCATGTTTCCTAATGTTGCAGAGACCAAGGCCTTCAAGTGATTCATTAAAAGGCAATCAAGTGCATATTTAGCATATCATCGAAGTGCTCGGTGATGGTTTACCTTGACCACTGAATGGTGAAAATGTGCACAACCTGAGCAAAATTTATACATAGTATAAATATGATTTGGAAAGCACTAATTTGTACACAAAAATAGAGGAGAATGCGGGAGAAAACATTCTACTGAGAGTACACTGAACCTTTCCTAAAGAAAAAGTACACTATCTTTAAGAAGATGTTTTTTGGGAATTTCAAGCTTGGGCAAGAGGAATTTGAGGAGTAGAAAAAGATATTCCTCCTAATTCATTGTATTCTCTCTTTACCAATTGACATAGAAGTAGACATTGGTATTGGATTCTTCCTTTTAATTGTGTCTAGCTAAAACCCCTAATGTAATTGACGTGGGCACTTGATTTTTAATTTGGGTCTTATCTATTTTGAATGTTTTGTTGTTAATTTGAGCTAGTTCATACTCATTTCTATGTTTAACCAAAAATCTTGAGGTTGGAAACTCTTGGTTATTGTTATATCTTTAATTAATTATGAATGATTGGCTAAGGTACTAATCAATTGTTGCTAAATCTTTAAGGTTGTAAACTCTTGATTTCAATAGCTAAGGTATTAGAATGTTTGCTTATAAATCATTTAGGCCAAGCGTGTCCTATTGTGATTTTGCATGGGAAGTTGTAATAAGTTCATGTAATACACCGCTATTGTCTGATCAGAAGTAGTGGTTAAAAGCAATTCTAGCTTATCACATCTAATTAACAATTCATTCAAGTAGTGAGACCCATTTGTTTAACTCTTGTTCCATGTTAAGCCACCCCTGACATATCTCTCAATCATTTGTTTGATTCAAACTTAGCACTCATTTATTAGATAATTTAGTTGCAAAAACTCTTATTAATGCTATAATATTTTATTTCAAATTAATACTTCTAGACTAGAACAACCATTCCCTATGGATTTGACCCCCGACTCCTTAGCTGGGTAAATATGCGATGACAACCACAGTACCTTCTTACCATTTTATAGGCATGTCGAGGCGGATATCAAAATGGAACAATTGCCAAAGAACGGTGTTGTGTTCTTGTTAGACGTGTTTGACTGTACTAATCTTTTGTGTTTTGAACGTTCTTACTTGTTTTATTTTATTTTCTATTGTTTTGTTTTCTTTTAGGTGAAGATATGAGAACCGTTGGAAGTATAAATGGTGAGAATAATAGGAACTTTAATGATGTCGATTGGGACCAAATCGGTAGCACGAGTGCCATTCGATTGCCCCACTTATGGGCTCACGTTATTGTGACAACTGGAGCTAAGGGCGTAGGGGTGATATGGTAAATGGGAACCCAAGAGTCCCCAAACAAGCCTCATAGCATCCACATACACACCATCGATTCATAAGTGTAAAATAAGACATTAAACACATAGTTCTAAGGGATGGGAAAGTATGACTCATGCTATGGGGATGTCATAGGGATAGGGATTTGCATGGATTCACATATCACATAGCATATAATAACTAAGCGACCCATAATTATGAGTCACGCTATGGGAATAGAAGAGACTTAGGACTTTCCACATTTCCCATCTCATACTAAACATATCATGATATCATTAACATCAAGGGATAAACATAGTCATAAACTCCATGAGCAAATAACATAACATAACACGGATCCATATGTAGTGTTTGCATGTTTTTTCCCAAAAATGACTCTTAAGTCATAGAATAGGACTAGGGATAAGACATGTCTGGTGCTCAAAGTAAAAACATAAGTGAATAGCATAATAGGTAGATAGAAGGTGGCTTGTCATTGGATGATAGGACTCACTACAAGAAACTCTCACAAATCCAAGCGAACCATCAAGAGGTGGATGAAGATAGTCTCCGGTCCCTACATTATTAAATCATGTAGGCAAAGGTTATACATTAGTACGTTTGAATGTGCTAAGTATGTGGGCATGAAATGCATATGATCCCATTAAAGCTGCATTCAATGTTAGATAACAAGGGAACTTACAAAAAAAAAAGTATGTAAGAAAGGATAATATATCAATATGCCATGAAATCTATCATGCATGAATGTCAAAATATTTTGTACATAAAAGTGATGGGACCTCAATCGACATAAGACCAAGTGATAACTTAGAACTTTATTGTCTTCCCCCAATGGATAAAAAGGTGAGTTACTTGCCAAAGTAGATCCATTAATATTCATCATCCCTTAAAAGGGCATAAACATGAACCTATGATTGGCATATAGTTGTGAGAAAGGAGTAAGGACACTTGGCAATAGCCTTCCCTGCCTCCAGCCTCATTCAGTGATAAGTTATCATCCCACGGGAATACATCCACATATACGTGCTTATAAAAGAGATATAAATCTTGTCAAATCATAACATTGCATACTTAGGATGAAAAGCCAAACATACATCAAATTATGCATACTTACTCTAAAACGACAAATTATACTTCATGTCGTACTTTCATGCATAGGAATAGTTCCTCCATACTTATACATTTGGTGTAAAACACCCATCATTGCTCAAAGAGTCATATCATAGACGTTACGTGATTACATTCTTGTCATACCCATACTTGCTTTAAAACATAATCGTCATCATAATAGGGACTTAGTCCACATCATAATCTTTATGAAAAATAATACTCATGTATGCATATGCTATGAATGATGAGACAATAGCATGTGCAATAAATATTCATTCTTAAATCAACAATATAATATGAAAGTCAAGTAAATCCATGAAGAAATTCGCATTTAAATCATACTTGAGATTGCCCATGCCTACATCAACATTTAAAAGGGACATGTATACTCAAACCTTCATAATATCAATGTAATGCAACACATTATGGATTAAATAACTTTAAAAACATCAATTAAGTACAACACACATCTCAATTGAATCAAATCATGATCAATTTAAAAGACCCATATTCAAAGTAAGCTTAAATTCATCAATCAAGGAGTAAAAAGTGTTTGGGGTCTTCATGGTTGAAAGGGATCATGAATCAGGGGTCTTCATGGTTGAAAGGGACCATGAATCAATCCCACAAAACTTAGCTACTTATAAGAATGAAGAAGAAATTTGATTGAAGAACAAGACCCTTCCTTGAGCTCCAAGCTAATTCTCCAATGGCAAACTAGAGAGGAGTTTTTTAGATGAGAGAGTTTGAATATTTTAAGTTAATGGAATAAATTTGAATAAGAATAAAGGAGTATATATCTTTTCAAGGGTTCAGGATGGGTTAAAAAGTCATAAAAGACTCTTGAAAGTAGCCAAAATTACAAGAAAGTCATTAATAAAACGAGCTTCAAAATGTTGCCAGGGGTCCCGTCAAGAAGCCTCATGGTCATATGAAGTTGCACAGACCGTATGGCTGCACATGACACAACACAAAAAAAAAATTCACTGGCCAAGTTCCGAGACGGTGATTCCATACTTAAAAAATTTTTAGACCAATACCCTCACGGTAGCCCACACGATCAGTGAAGTGCGACACGACCCCTGTAGGCGTTCGTATGTGAGGTGCCTTAGCTAAAAAGTGATTTTCAAGACCAAGGCTCTTCCCATGAGCCACCTCATAGCCAATGGTGAGCCCCACAGGCCGTGAAGGGCTCAGTGGGGGGTCACATAGTATTGAACTCCACCATAAGCCCAAACACACTACATGGGTCACATCAGGGCACCTTCACATGGCTCGTGGATTGCTCCATGGCTCGTGGAGGTGGTCTTGTTGTGATACCTTGGTCAAAAATTTCTCGAAACTAAATTTTTATGCATCGCTAAGGCCTTACAAGGTCCGAGTCCTTACATCATTTCCCCCTTGGGAACATTCTTCCTCGAATGTGCTAGAACATGACTTGAATAGCTTGAATTAAACATGAAACATTCCAACCTGATGACACAATGCATAATTCATTACTTCAAAATCGTGAAGTCATTAAAACTCATGTCAAAACATCCTATAAATCATTTTCATGCACATGTGTTGGATTGTCGTTTTGTCCACCCATTATATTATAATGTTATAAATTATTAATTAATTAAATAGTAACTAATTTTTTACCCTTCTACTACATTACAACATGATAAATTATTAAATTAAGTAAATAGTAAATAGTAAATTTTAATTCACTCAAATTGTACATGATTATTAAACAAAATGTCAAGACATTCCAAATTCTTGGGTACATTAATTTAGAACCAATGAATATTTAAAGGAGGTTACTTTTTAAAATTTATCATACTAAATGATAATAATAGCTAAAGTAAATCGAAGAAAAGAATAACTTTTCATATTTTACGATCCTCTCCAAAGAGTTATACATTTTCGAAATGATTAAAAACGATTAAACATCATTGATTGGTATATAAATTACATAAATAATTACTATGAAAACTTAAAGTAGCTTATGATGTTGTATGATTTTCTAAAGCACTGATCTTATTAGTTTAAAAAATACTTTAAAGTAATAAATTCATGAAGAGTCTCTTTCACAACTCCATTATAATCAACTATGCACACATACACTGTACGTTACTCTGTCTGTCTCATTTTAATTGAATTTGCGAGGTAATGCTCAATGAATTGCAAGAATTATATTGAGGCATGATTGATTAATCTCATAAGAAATATGTATATAACTTAACATTTTTTCAAATGTATAGATGACTGAATCTGTAATTTTGAATCAAGCAAATGAGACTAAGCGTATATTTAGATGTTAGTACGAAAATTAAATGTTTCAACAGTTATTATTTCATAACAAATAATAATTAATTTATTTTTATAGGTATACACCAAGAATTTGATAACGGCAAACAATCCATCATAAGAAAAACATATGTTGATCGAAATGTGCACAACTTTTACAAAACACTACTCTCCTTCGACAAAACATTCTTGATATATATATATGCAACTCTAAAAAGGTGGAGATTGTTGTTTCTTAAAAAGAAGGCAACAATTTTATGACGTGGATCATATTACAACTTGAGAAGTGAAGGATAAACTAAGGATTTTGTGTTGCGTAGTTAAGGAAATCTAGTTTTTATATAGCAAAGTGACACCCTTCTCAACATTAATGTAATATCTTCTTATTTTCCAACTTGCCCACTAAGCTGATCCAAATAAATTTTGCAATCAAAGTCATTGAAAAATGATCAGATAACAGTAAAATAAGTAGGTAGTTATTTTGGTTAGAAGTTTTCTTCCTTCTTTTGTATAATCTCTTGTACCCGAGGTGATATATTATCCAACTAGGTGTCTTATTGTATTAATCTGAAATGAGGTAACGATTAGGACCATTTAGAATAGGAAGAATCTAATACCTTAGGCTTGTGTGGATTGAAAAAGATAGGGACATCACTTCATCATGTCCGACTCCACATCTCATGCAAAACTCTCCACATGTTGATTCCTCTAAAGCACTTTAACAGCAGCCACATCCTTGTTACGAAGCCGCTTTACTTGCCAATCCAAGACGCAACGCCCCAAAATGTGCTTCTGAATGCCCATAATCGTAATTTTCATATATCGGGTTTGGTCCGCAATGTGAACCCATCAAGTGCTAGTGTGGGTTTTTCCTTGTTTTTCCATTTCGGTCCAAGTGCATCAGGGTTAAGGCCTCGTGCTAATTTATGCGTGAAATCTATCATACTTACCCATTTTTCAACTCTATTTCACTCAAAAACCTCAACGAAAAACCTCTTCAAGACTTAATAAAATATCTTATTCAAATTTTAAAGATTTCAAGCTTAACTTTGGAACTCAAGGATTCTCTTCAAGTTTTAAGTTCTCTTCAAGCTCATCTCAAGAAAACCCAAGTTTGAGGTATGTGGGTTTCATCTATTGGGTCATTTCACCCATGGAGCCCAATCTTCCTTTTCATGAAAATTGCATGTTTTCAAGTTGTATTACCTATGGGTTTTTGTTATTATGAATTATCAGCATGAATCATGTTGGGATTTTATGAAATATTGATTGATTATACATGACTATCTATTTCAAGCTTATACTATAATTTTATTATAACTATTGAGACTATGCATGTTTTGGGTATGAAACTACGATCTCTCATAAGCTTTGGTGATGGATTTCAAGGTACCCTACATGAGGATTTTACAACTTGTTGGTGTATTGATTTACATTATGTTTTCTCATGTTATTTCACTCTCAAATTGCATGATTTTGAACTATTATCATGAACCGACCAAGTGTTTGATAAAATGTCATGCCAAGAATTTTCAAGTTCTTGAAGATCTATTTCATGATTTACAGGTCAAGTGTCTATATGATGATTAAGGGCTTTGAAGTATTATTGAATTAATGAAAAGTATCTATGATGTTACAAGTTATAAGTTTAGCCTATTTCAAGATTTTTAACTCTTGTGAACCAACCATGTTAAAGCAAGGGTCCATGTATAATTATGATCTACTCTCATATTTCAAGTTAGGTTCACCGTTAGAGGTCAAACTTGTATAGCAAGGGTAAAGTATAATCCTAAAGCAAGGGTCCATCTATTCATGTTATGATTAAAGTATGATTATTTCAAGTATTCTGTGGGATTAGACTTAGCATCGATGAATCGGATGTTGGCATGAACTATCTTCAAGGATCCATACTTCTTTCCTCAAACTATGTGCCAACATAGGATTATACTTTACCCTTGCTATACAAGTATATCCATTTAGTGTATTTTATCATGAAATTTACCTCGAAATAGGATAGGTTCCTGTAAAGGGGTTACTTCTCTGAAATAGGACGGGCTCCCGTAAGCTGAAGTATAGTTTACCTTGTCAAGTAGACCACCTCTTTACCGATGAGGGGTAATCATCCGGATTCCAAGTTGTAGCTAGGTTGGTCTTATTTTTGTCGGTTAGGGTCTCTTCTTACACATGTATTATTTCCTATGAAGTTGAATGATTTACACGCATGTATTACTTCAAGCATTGATCATGCATGCCATATTGAAATTACACTTATCTATTGCTTATTATTATGTATTTTGACTATATTGGCTTATGTCTTGTTTCTTTGCATCCTATGTCATGATCCAAGCCTAGGGCCTAGACATGACACGGCGCATGGGAACCCGAAGGGACCCCAAGCAAGCCTCTTAACATATCATTACACATCCTTGGCCGCAAAAGCAATAAAACATAACAAGAAGTAGTAAACCGAGATAAACGGGTCTAAGGGACAACTTCGAAATATCAACATCAAGAGTCAAAGAAGTCAAAGCTCATAACATAGATACATAACATATCCAACAACACCTCTACTATAAGATAAGAGCAGGGTCCAAGACAACGCAACCAGGCTCACCCTCATAGTTAATACATAAGTCAAGAGAGAAAGTCTAAATATATATCAAGAGATCATAAATAACGTCCCTGAAGTGGAGGACTCACAAACAAGCTTGAGCGAAGTCATACTAGCCACGTGGAGAAAGATCTCAAGTGGGACTCCAGTTCCTATATGGTGACATCATGTAGGCATAGAATGTACGTTTAGTATGTTTGAATGTACTAAGGATGAAGGATGCAATGCAACAATAGATAGGCAACATAATCGAAATGCTTAATTAGACAATAGATGAGCATATGGCAATATGACATGAATGGAAGATGCTTGAGTTAAATAATACTTTCATAGAACATAACACATGTGTAGGGAGTGACCATTCTTAGTGAAACCAAAGGCCTACCACCTCCTTGGAGAGGCGCATAAGGTACAAACCCCTTAATGAGGTTGATGGTGTATAAACCCCTCAACGAGTTGATGGGTATAAACCCCCAACATGGTTGATGGAGTACAAACTCCCCAACGGGTAGACGGAGTACAACCCCCCAACAAGGTTGATGGGTACCAACCCCAACAAGGTTACCTGGGCCTACCACCCCTCGAGCAAAGCGATTAAGGTACCAACCCCTCAATAGGTTACCTGGGCCTACAACCCCTCGAGCTAGGCTTGGTCATCCCCAACACTATAGAAATTGAATCATATAGATATACACATTCCTTGCATTATCATGTGGTCATTTTAGCCATATATTCCTCTTATCATCATACAATCATCATATTCATATATTCATTTCATTATCATATAGTCATCACATACATACATCAATTTCATCATCATTTCATCTTCATTTCATAATCACTTCATCATCATTTTATCATTATATAGCCACTCAACGCATAAGACATACATTGGAGCTTTAATTTCTCAAGAAATCATAACCGGACATTTTATCAAACACTTGGAGGGTTTGTAGTGCTAGTGAAAAACCATACAATTCAAGAGTAAAATCATGCAAGAAAATTCCACGTAAAACCTTCCATAGATACTTGGTAACACCCTCAAGCAATATACATCAAAATCCTCCATCAAATCTTACAATAGATCTTAGATTCATAGCTCAAAACATAGTAAAACAGACACAATTTCATAAGCCCAACATAGTGTGCAGTGATTTTTATTATAAATAAGACCCATGAGTAAATCATCTTTAAATCATGCATATTGGGGTAAAAGGAGACTTGGGCATGATGGGTGAAAGGAACCCATGAAAGAAACCCATATACCTTAGGTTTGGAGATGAACTTGATGAAGATTGCAGATGGACACTTGAAGCTTGAGTGTAATGTTTAAGTTCTGGAAAGGGTTTTGAGTCTTGAGTTTGGGAGTAAAGTATTTTGCTAAGTGCTTAAATGAATATTAGGGAATGTTTAGAATGATATGAGGGTGAAAAATGGCTTTGTATAGGTATTTGAACATTTGTGAACACTTAGGCCCAAGACATAAATTTCTTGGACCGAAGTCAAAACTTGACCGAAATGACATAGGTGTGCGCCCTTGGCGCGTCGCGCCAGGGGCGCAAAATGCTCTCTGGAAATTACGTTTTGGGAATTTCAAATTTTGATACGGTTGCTCAAAAATCAGGGTTAGACCCTTTTCCCCTTAAATTTGATCCCCAGAACAAGAATATGAAGTTGAATTTCTTATATCACGCATGAATATTGAGATATATGAAAATTATGATTCCGGGCACTTCTGAGGCACATTTTTGGGCACTTTTGGGGTCGTTTCAATATCTCCCCTGTGGGAACATTTATCCTCGAATGTCAAAGAAATATATATGAGATACACAAACATGACCATTTCAACCCACATAGAGATGCAACAATGCGCTTAAACATCATTTCAAAAATCTCATTATAAGTGTAAAATCATCATGAGCTCAACAATTTAAACATGAGCATATGCAATCACATGAGGGCTGAACTTAAGACTTGAAATCATATAAACGACTTAGAAAAGTACCTTAGGCTTGAATGGAGTGGAAAAGGTAAGGATATCGCTTTTGCATATCCGCTTCGGCCTTCCAAGTAACACTCTCAACTTGTTGATTCCTTCAAAGGACCTTAACGGAAGCCACGTTTTTGTTTCTCAACCTCTTCACTTGCCTATCCAAAATTTGAACCAGAACCTCTTTATATGTCAAATTATCTTCAACCATACCCACAACATCAAGGCACAATAGCATTCAGATCACCCACACATTTCCTCAACATAGACACTTGGAATACTGGATGAATCAAATTCGTTTCTCTAGGCAATCTCAACTCATAAGCTACCTTGCCAATCCTACTCATGCCCTCATAACGACCAACATATCTTGGGCTCACCTTGCCCTTTTTACCAAAATGGACCACATCCTTCATGGGTGAAACCTTTAGGTAGACCCAGTCACCAACTTTGAATTCAAGGTCTCTTCTTCTCACATCGGCATAGGATTTTTGATGACTTTGGGCCGTCGTCAATCTTTCCCTAATCATCCTAACCTTCTCAAGAGCCTCCATAACTAGCTCTGGTCAAACAAATCTATCTCACCAACCTCAAACCAACCAACTGGTGATCTACAACGTCTTCCATAGAGAGCCTCAAAAGGATCCATACCAATGCTAGAATGATGACTATTGTTGTAGGCAAACTCAATCAACAAAAGATGATCATTCCAACTACTCTTGAGCTCCAACATACATGCTCTAAGCATATCCTCAAGGGTTTAGATGGTCCTCTCGGCTTGGCCATCCGTTTGAGGGTGGAAGCTCATAGAAAGCTTAACTCTAGTACTAATACCCCTTTGGAAAGACCTCCAAAAGTGTGAAGTAAATTGAGCTCCACGATCTGATATGATGGAAAAAGAAACCCCATGTAACCTTACCAAGTCATGAATGTACAACCTTGCATAATCTTTAGCCTATATGTGGTTTTAACAAGTAGGAAATGAGTCGATTTTGTCATCCCATCAACCACAACCAAAATGGAATCAAAACCTTTTCTAGTCTTGGGCAACCCAACCATAACATCCATATTTATCTCTTCCCACTTCCAAGTAGGAATCTCAATGTCTTGGGTTAGGCCACCCGGCCTTCATGTTCGACTTTGACTTGTTGACAACTATGGCAACTGAAAACGAATTTGACAATGTCCCTCTTCATGCTCCTATCAAGACTCAAACCTAGGGCCTAGGTGTGACATGGCGCAAGGGAATATGAAGGGATCCCAAGAAAGCCTCTTAGAACATCATTGCACATCCTTGGTCATAGAAGTAATAAATCAAGCATTAAGAGATAAAACTGGGACAACTGGGGCTAAGGTAAAGCACTTTAATACCATAGACATCAAGAACAATAGAGTCAAGGCTCTTAGTGTCACGCCCCAAGTCCCGTTAGGGTGGACCGGCACCTGTTGTCGATAAGGCTCGGGAGAACCAACCTATATCTATGCACTTTCTATACATTTTATAACGGATTTCCATATTTACCATGCCTTTATGCAAGTAAATAGTGATATAATCCAAAAGAAAATACATGTGACTAGGCCATTGGGGCCACGGTGTTTAAAGTACGAGACATGACCACACTTTAGTTTACATAGTCTAAAAAGCCTCTAGATCATAGGAAGTATCGAATAAGGGTCGGGACAGGCCCCGCCTCAAATATTTTCAGTCTCTTAACAGTCCCACAACAGCCCACAAAACACAACACACAACAATTCTTCACAACATACAAACAAG
>JAPFFP010042598.1:0-13970 GCA_026153255.1 Solanum medicagineum
GGGAGAAAAGTGGTTGCAACAATTTGAGAAACGACACGGGGTTCCAAGGAGACTTCTTTAGGGCTGAGATTTGAGGGCGTTGGGCAAGCTGAGTGGACAGTTCAACTTCGGAAGATATATCAAGGTCTTGTGTGTTGGAATTCAAGGTTAATTGGGGTGATCATCTACCGGTTATTGAGTACGCTTACAACAATAGCTTTCATGCTAGTATTGGTATAACATAGTCTGATGCTTTTTATGATAGAAGGTGTAGACTTCCGGTGGGGTGATTTAAGTTAGACAAAATGACTTTTATAGGCCTAGATTTAGTGTTGGAGGCTATTGAAAGAGTAAAATTGATTTATGAAAAGTTCAAGATGGTTCGAAGTCATCAAAAGTCTTATTTGGATGTTAAAAAGAGGGATCTTGAGTTTTATATTGAGGACTGGATGGTTGTAAACGTTTCACCTATGAAGGGTGTGGTGCATTTTGGGATGAAGGGACAGCTAGTCCATGGTATGTAGGTCCTTATGATAGTGTTGAGCAGATTAGCAATGTGGCTTATAGGTTGGATTTACCTCCGGATATGAGTTCTAGTCACTCGGTTTTCCATGTGTCTACATTGAGGAAGTTGGTTGGTGATACTAGTGCTACTATGCCTTTGGAAGGTGTTGAGGTTGAGGAGAACTTGTCTTATGAGGAAGTTCCGATTGAGATTTTGGATAAGACAAGTGAAGCGGCTTCGCAGCAACGATATGGCTTCCATTAGGGTACTTTGGAGAAATCAACATATTGACAGTGTTACGTGGGAAGTGGAATCAAGTATGATGCAATGATACCTCTATCCTTTCCAATCTACTCAGACCTATGGTACTAGGTTCTACCTATTCCCAATGGTCCCAATTATTCTACTCTTGAGTTTCATGACATGACATGCATACATGTGCATGAAAATGAATTTTTATGATGTTTCAAATGATTTAAATACATTTTGATATGAGTTTTAAAGACTTTATGATTTCCAGAAGAAGAATTATGCATTGTACCTTGTGTTCAGACGTTTCATGTTTTGAGTCAAGCCTTTCAAGCCTCGTTCTAGCAAATTCGAGGATAGATGTTCCTAAGAAGATGATCTAAGGACCCAAACTTTGTATGACCTCAATGGATCATGAACATTTAGTTCCGAAAAAGTTTTAGATTAAGACGATGCTCCAAAGGAGCCCTTAAAGTCCATGTGAGGTCACACGGACCATGTGGAGCCTCCATGGAGTGGCCCTTGGCCTTTAGAGGATGTTTGGCCCTTAAACATAGTGTTTTAAACTAAAGCACACCACACTTGGACCCCTCACGGTCCGTGTGACACTTCACGGACCATGTGGTGGCCTTGGCTTCAAATCTCAAAATTTTGGGACCAAGTATGCTCACATGGCCAATTTCACGGCTCGTGTGGGGTGTCACGGCCTGTATGGCCACCTGTAAGGTTTTCAGAGTAAAAGTTTTTTTAGTATGGAATCACCGACTTGTAACTTGATCGTGGTATTTTTCTAAGGAGAGGGGTATAGGCAGTGTCACGGCCTGTGTGACACTACATGGCCCGTGTGGCCTCCCGTGAAGGTGATTTCGTTCTAAGTATGGGATCTTCAAGCCCAAGCTAAGTTCAGGTTAAATCCCTCAATTTAAGCTTATTTATGTTGTTTAAGGCCATCATAGATCTCCCACATCGAGCCAAGTTCAAAGGAATTCAGTTGGCTAAGTTTTTCACAAGTACCGATAGAAGGGTCAACTTTACAAAGAGAACTAGGTATCCCATCACCTATCAAATTGACTCTCTTTGAATTAGTTTTCTAACTCATTTGGTTTCACTGCATTCTGAGTTCGGAGCAAGAACTTATGCCCTTTTTTGTAGAACCTATCTGGGCTAGGACAAGTGCCATCATGAGACCGTGAAGAACTTCATGACCCTTGAAGCTAGCCGTGTCAAGTTTCAGATTTAATTTGAAGGGCCATTTTATTGGGGTATTTTTGATATTTTGACCCATCTCTAAGGCTTTTAAGACCTTTAAATCCCCCCCCCCCCCTCTTTACATTCCTAAACCTCTCCTACACTAATTCTGACCCCTCATTCAAGACAAACCCTTAGTTTCTAGAATCAAACTCTCAAAATTCTCTCCTAGCCTCATCTTCAAGATTCAAGCCAGGATTCAATTGGGGTTTCAACTTCAAGATAAATTCTTCTCAAGTTCATCTTCCTAAGCAAGGTATGTAGGTTTTGATCCTTGGTTCCTTTCAACCAAGGAGACCCAAATGTTTTCAAGTAATTTTCATGAATTTAAGCTTACTTTAAGTATAGATTTTCATTATTATGATTTATTAAATTCAATTTATGTGTGGGTAGTACTTTGATTATGATTTTAAGTTACTCTAAGCCCTAATATGATGGTTTACATTGAGATTATGACATTTTGAAAGTGCATGTCCCCTTTAAAACTTGATTTGTACATGGGTAATCTACATTGTGTTTTAAAAATGAATTTTGCTTATGTTTTTATTTGGATTTCATTATGTATTGTTGATTTAAGTTGAATCAATATTACCCATGCTAATCTCACCTCATTCATGGCATATGCTTACATGACTATGGTTTTTATGAAAAATTATGAAGTAGGTTAAGCCCAATTATGCTTATGTATATGATTTTGACAAGAATGTGATCATATATATGTCTATTGATTATGGCTCTTTGAGCATTTTGGATACTTGTACCATTTTGTATATATCAATGAGCTATTCCTATGCATGAGTATTATGAATTATGAATTATGATTTGGCATTTGAGCGTAAATATGAAGTATTATGAATGATGTTTGGCCTTTAAGCCTAAGAATACATTGAAATGATTTGATAAGACTTACTCCTCTTTGAAAGCATATATATGTATATTTATAAGTATTCATGTGGGATAGCACCGATGGATTGAGGTTTCCCTCTCTTTCCTTGAACTATGTGCCTAACATATATTATGAGAATCCTATCTGAAATGGGTGGTGTTCCCGTAAAGAAGGTTGATTCATACGAAATGAGTGTTGTTCCCATTAGGTGAAGTATAATGTGATATGATATTATGCGCAAATCCTATCATAAATAGGTGGTATTCCCGTAAGGAAGGTTGCTTCATACGAAATGGGTGGTGTTCCCATAAGGTGAAGTATGGTTTACCATTGACAAGTAAAAGGGTCTTCATCAGGATTCCAAGTAATAGCTTGCTTGGTCTTACTCTTGTCGGTTGAGGTCACATCCCCACTATATATGAGCATTTATGCATATCATGCATCATTGAATTCATGGCATATTGTATACTACTCTTCTTTGGATATACTTCTTTCTATATTATTTGCCCTTGTCATCTAACATTGAATGCAGGTTTGATACGTCATAAGCATTACATGCCCGCATACTTAGTACATTCAAACGTACTAACACATATGTTTGCCTACATGATCTAACCATGTAGGGACCGAGGACTATGTTCATCCACCGTTTGACGACTAGATCGGATCTGAGAAATTTGTTATGGTGAGTCCTATTTTCCAAGGGCAAGCCACCATTTCTCTACCTATGAAATCTTGCTTATGTTATTTACTTTGAGGGTGAGCCCGGGACATGTCTTGGCCCCCGTCCCATCTTATGTCTAAAGGCATTGTTTGACATATGGTAGACTCTTGTCGAACCTATATATTATTGTTGTATTTGGAGATTTTGATTTTGGTTATCTATTTGATATCTCTATTATGGATTGATTATAAGAATTATGATAAATATGTATGGTTCGACGTGGAAATGTGGAAGATCCCAATCCCGAATTGCCCCAATAAAGTGAGTCATACTTACCTGCCTCTTAGTCTTTATGTGTTATTTTCTATGTGAATTCATGTTATTCTTTTTGCCTATGACATCCCCATAGCATGAGTCCTACTTTCCCATCCCCTGGAACAATGTATTTATTATTTGAATATGCTTACGAACTTATGATGTGAATTTGGATACTTTGAGGCTTATTTGGGGACCCTCGAGTTCCAATTCGCCATGTCACTCCTAGACCCTAGGTCCGGGTCGTGACACTCGTGGACATAATGTTGTGATAAGGCTTGGAAAGAGAAGGAAGATTTGAAGTTGCTTTGCTCTGGTGATGTTCTCGGTGGCAATAATCAAACCAAGATTTAGCTTCTAGTGATCCATAATACATCAAGCCAATGCCGTTATTGGGTGTCGTAGAATTGACTCATTTGAGACGGCATGAAGTTGCTACTTATAAATCAAAATCAGAACCTCTCTAGGACATTCAACTCTTTTTGTTCAATAATGGCTCCTTCCTCCAACCACGAAGGAATCATTAGGGCCAACCAAGCTTTGTTATCATCGAGGGCTATCTCCTAAAGCGTTTCGATAAGATCATGTGACTATCCATATGTGCATCCCAAGACATCATTAATATCTATTTTCACCACGTGGAACTGGCACACCTCGCACTTCAATAGAATCTACCGGCTTTAGAACAATTTTCACTCATGTCGTGCTCTTTGGAATGGCCTTACCATAAGCCTCATAGAACACTTGGACCCAGCTTCAAATGTAAGGTTCCCAAGGTGTGGTGAAAGTTTGGAAATTGTGGAACTTCAAAGTGTCCCACACCTCGGGGTACCTATCAATGACCCCATTGGTAGACAATCTTCTCTCCTCCACAATAGTTCTGAGACCGCGGCTGTCAACTTGTTTATATGTCTATGGGTTATAGTTTTTTGAATTATTTGGGAATACTAGAGGAGAGGATCATATAAGGCTTTGGACCGTGCCTCAATTCGACATTGTTTGTGACTCGACTCCGAAGATGGAGGCTCGTGTGTGGGGTTTTAGATCTCGTTTGATCATCATCTAAACTTGTCCAATCACGCTGAAGGACCCTTCTTTGTCACTTTGGGAATGCCTTTTCTCTAATACTTTCCGTTTGCCTTTGCCCCGTTTTTCCCGACGAGGTCTTTGTGGTCGGTAGTCATGTGGGCTGCCCGACCTAAATTGGATCCTCCACAAGTTGCATTATGTTTTTGCTTAGCCATATCTACAAAATAAGCTAATCATGTGTGTAGAATCAATAGTATAAAAGAAAAAAATTAATAATAAGCATTAGAAAAGCAAGCTTGGCAGATAGATCAGTTTGCCCGCTGAACATATTCAGATTCAGCGGTTAAATTGACCATCACCTTTTTTTTTATAGTTTTTAGGCCTCAAATCACTGTCACATTTAGTGATGGATGTATGCATATGGAGATCCAACAAATTAATTCAGCGGTGAAAAGTACCATCACCGAATATGAAAGAACTCAACATTAAGACCTAAGCATAAAAGGCGGTGTGTGTGACAACTTGGCGCATCGCCGAATCAATTTTCGGCGGTCAAAATATCCATCGCAGAAAATGACTAGCAAGAACAACTTTCCCAAAAGTCAAAACTCCAACTCATCACACAAAAACAAGGGAAATTTCCACGCACTACCCCACCAACAGAACATCACACATGCTCATAGGTCTATCTTATCATAACATTCACACCATGGCTACGAATTCGATCAAACGAGAACTTCACCCTTAAGAAAGATGTCACCTACTCTATCATTGGGCAACTTCAAATTGCTCAGCCAAATTTATGGGTTACTCAGACTTCACCCAAAGCTCACAAGGCAAACAAACTCAACAAGCATACATTTGCAATCATAACATCAAGCATTCCTGTTCAATATCTTAATAAAAGCTACACAACAACTTATTATGATCAAATTGGAATAAAATACAACCTTATTCAATAAGTAGGCAACACATTCATCAAATATGACCTAGACCCATAGCAAACACACAATCAATTTCATTAATCATCAATAAAATCAAGAACCTACCTAAAATAAGTACAAGTAAGCATATAGGGTTCTATAGGCATCAAAACAACATAGCACACAGAATTTCCAATGAGTTACCCACAACACACAAGATTGTCAATCTTCCAAAACCCTACTCAAGCCCTTATCACTCAAGATTATCTCAAAGTAAGAACACTAAAAACGTACCTTGATGATGATGTACTGACAATATAACAAAGTGAAATTTTGTTGATGAAATCCAACACAGTCCCAAATAAAATGCAAACTTAGAAGCTACAGGGTGGTTAGTTGCTTAGGAAGTGAAAACGAGGAAAGATGAAAAGTGAAAGGGTGAAGAATTTGAAAAGCATTCAAATAAGTCGGTTAGGCACAAGATTTGGCGATGCCAACTTACTCCGTTGAACACATTCAACTGAATGTGTTGCTGATCGCCTTTTCTTATAGTATTCAAACCATTTTATCTACATCAGAAGGTAGTGAAACTTTACATCACCCAACCAATTTGATAATCTGTCGAATTGCAATTTTGACTGCCTAATTTGGCAGCAACTAAAGAGTCATTGACTGACTCAAAAAGTGGTCAAATAAGTGGTCACCATTTCAATTGATTGGCATATTGAGTTGTGCTTTTTCTTCCACTTCAAATATTCTATTTCACATTTATGTACACTTAACACTCGTTGTTTAAAAATCATTTCATCTTGTGTTGCCTTGCAAGCAGCATCTTATTTAACATCGTAGGACAATAAAGTCCTTCTCAAATCATGATTCCAATAATGATCAACCAATAACACCACTTGGAGGTCCTTTGTTTACTTTTTAGCCTTGTAAATATAGAACACAACCTCCTTCTCGTTCACTCTAAATAAAAATCTCCTCTCTCCACATCAACCAATGCCCTCCCAGTAGCTAAAAAATTGTTTACCAAGAATCATAGGCACATCCACAATCACTTCGCAGTCAAGAATTACAAAATCAGCCAACAAGATAAAGTTATCCACCTTAACAACACGTCATGCAAAATCTTAACTAGTCTTTTGATGGATTGATCATCCATGAGTAATCTCACAGTTGTTGGTGAAAACGTCACTAATCCTAATTATGTAAAAAAGGCTAAAGGCATAAGATTGATTCTAGCACTAAGATTGCACAATGTTTTGCCAAATTTTGCAAGCCCCAATAGTACATGGAATGGTAAAAGCGCCCGAGTCATCTTTCTTCACTACAAAGTTGTTAGTCACAACCGCACTACAGTAGTGCGATACCTCAATTGTTTCACATTCTAGGTTCCTCTTCTTGGTTACAAGTTCCTTCAAGAATTTTACGTAATTCAACTTCTCTACAAGGGCTTCTACCAATAGGATATTGATGAAAGAGAGTTGAGTATAGATAGAAACTTCTGGAACTTGGTGTCGTCACCCTTTTTTTTAGCCTTTGGGGAAATGCAGGATCTTCACTTGGGAAGCCTTCAACTTTGAGGGTGAAGCAAAATTTTTGGGGGGGTTGCACTTTTAGACTTAATCGAATTACCCACAACTTTTTCATTTCTATCACTCTAAGGATTGCCAAGAGTATTGCCTTCCTCATTCACAATCACATCATTATCTTCCACTTCTGGATACTTAGCACCCTCAAACAAAGAAGCATTAACTAGCTCAACATTAGGTATAGGTGCAGCTCCTTCAATAACCTTACCTCTATGTGTTGTAATGCTTATACACTGCTGGCTATCACCTTTTGAGTTAGCCACCATGTCACTAGGCAAGCCTCCTTTTAGACGTTGGTTGAGTGAGCTAAAATTGTGCCTAGTTGTGTTTTCAGGAGCTTGATAGAAGCTGAGTGGGACATCACTGTCTGACTCAATCAAGAAAAATCTAACTTTATTTCTTTCAACACTTTATTCAAAGCCTCTACTTTGTTAAGAATTCTTGTGAGCATATCTTTTGTTTGAAAGCTTTTCGGATTCACAACAGGCTCTGTAGGCTTCAACCAATCATGAGGTGGGATGTAACAATTTCTGTCACCTTCTTTTTCTCTCCAACCTCATGATCGATCTAGTCACTCTCTTTCTCTCCAACCATTGCCATTATTCTAACCTAGATTCCCTGGTGGCCTTGGAAAGGACGGTCGAAGAACCTGACTTGATTTCCCATGTACTGCACCTCCTCATTATAACCAACATCATGAGGTACACCATCAAAAGGTATATTACTAGTACGACCAACAACGTTCACTCTATTTTGACCACCACCTATCACATATTTCGTCAAGAGATCAAGTTGAGGCATTATTTTGGCCATATTCTCATCTCTTTCTTGATCCTTGCCAATTGTTTCTTTGATAGTCCTCTTGGTGTAGAGGAAATAAGATTGTCATGAGTGTACCAAGCTCAATTTATCTTTGTTATGTCATCAAGCAACTTCGAGGCTGCACCAAAAGTTTGTTTGATTATGCCACTTGTCACCAATTAATCAGCTATACCTTTATAACCACATCAAGGTTGACATAAAAATATTGAAGAAGAAGATAGTCTGGAACACCGTGATTTGGACATTGGAGGACGAGTTTCTGAAACCTCAACCACATTTCATCCAATGATTTTTCTTCAATTCTGTTAAGGTTCTCAATACTCCTCCTGAGTTTCACCAATTTTTAGGGAGGAAAAAGTCTTTCAAGGAACACATCAAGCAATTCCTCCTAAGAGGTGATAGAATCACATGGTAATTCTGATAACCATCTCACATCCTCTTCGGATAAAAAAAATGGAAATAGTCCCAATTGAATAGCCTCCTGAGTCACTCCTCTAAATTTGAATGGTGACCACACATCCACGATATTAAGGATGTGCTCATGTTGGTCTTTATGAGCTAGGCCTCTAAATAATCCTTTCAATTGGAGCAGGTGGAGCATCATACCGTAACATGAAACACAACATTCTTGGCGAGCGGGAGCAATCTAATTACTCTGGTGCTGCCTACTTGGTCCCAATCAACATCATTTAAATTCCCCACATTATCACCATTTATGCTTCCATTAGTACTCTGTCTTTACCTATGAAAAGAAGATCTAAACAACACCAAAGAAAAGAAAAACAAGTAAGAAAGTTCAAACTACAAAAGCTTAGTTCAAGCAAACACGTCTACCAAGAACAAACACCGTTCCTTGGCAACAGTGCCATTTTGATGTTCCGCCTCAATGTAACTCAAAAATAATAAGTAGGCACTTTGTTCATCATCGCATAATTTACCCAACAATTATTTGGGGTCTGACCACAAGGAATGGTTGTTATAGTATATAAGTATTAATTTAAACTAGACAATTGTAGCATTGAAAGGGGGGGTTTGTAACTTACATTCAACTAACAAGTGATTATAAGATTTGATTTAAACAACCAATTGAGAGAGATGTTAGGTGTAATGACCTAGCCTACTGGTGATATTATCCACTTTAAGCCTAGGCCCACATGGCTTTAAAACTCATCATAAGTAGGTAAGGCCTATTTACTTATATAGCCAGCATCTCTCTCATGTTTTACCAATGTGGGACTTCTCATCTTAAGATGGATTGTTACATACATCCCTTCTATGGAATCAGCCTCTTCACTGAGGTTTGCCCCACGCATGGGATTAACCTGAACGCAGCATTGAGGTTTTCCACGTCTCACTGAGATTTGCCTAAACGAAGTTTAACTCTAGCCCACATCAACAAGGCTAACACAAAAGTGACTCTAATACCACATATAATGATCCAGCCCACTAGTGATATTATTCGCTTTGGGCCTAGGCCCGCACAGCTTTAAAATGTGTCACTAGTAAGTAAGGCATGTTTACTTATATACCCAATATCTCTCCTGGCTTTTATTGATGTGAGACTTCTCATCTTAAGATTGGTTGTTACATATACCCCCTATAGACTTAACGTCCTTGTTGAGGTTTGCCCTACTGCATGGGATTGGCACAAACTCAACACTGAGGTTTACCCCGCCTCACCAGGATTTGCCTAAACTCAGTTGAACTCTGGCATATTGATAAGGTTACAATAGGAATGGCTCTGATACGAAGTTTTAGTGACTCAACCTAGGGGCCTAGTCATCACACAGCGAATAAGATACCCAAAGACACCTCACCCAAGTCATCTTAAGCATTCATAGGCATTAAACGTAAAGACATGAGGAAGTAAAATGGGGAAAGGTTCTATGGACCTTTTTAAGACGATGAAGCAACATTAAAAAGCATGAATAACTAGCACATTTTTGTCCATAAAGTATACCAACTAACATATCAATGGACAAAACTGGTAATGGTTGGTTTCCATCAAATAAAAAAGTCTACAATGTCTAATAACATAGAAAGTAAATACCTCAAAAGGATCGTAGATACATTGTCTCAAAACAAAATACAAGATAGAGTGAAAAATGGTAGAGGCCCAAACTAAGGGATAAGCACAAATAAAAGTGATAGTCTTGAACGCTAACTACTAGCCACGAGCTGGTGGAGGGGTGTCTGTCCGTACATGGTTAAATCATGCAGGCAAAATATATGTTAGTATATTAGACTATACTAAGTATGTGAGATGTAATGCATATATGAAATTGTTATGTCATAATTCATAAGTATAACATATAAGTACATATGGGATGAAAAGTACATAAAGTGAGTTTAAGCATACATAAGGAATATAGCTCAATATGGATGAGAGTCATTGCATAAGAAATCACATGTAATAGAATCATATCATAGAATTATAAACTTGTAGGAGAACACCTTAACTGACATATATATTAGTATGTAAGAATATACTAAGTATGTGAGATGCAATGCATAAATGAAATTGTAATGTCATAATTCATAAGTATAACACATAAGTACGTATGAGATGAAAAGTACATAAAGTGAGTTTAAGCATACATAAGGAATATAGCTCAATATGGATGAGAGTCAATGCATAAGAAATCACATGTAATAGAATATCATAGAATTATAAACTTGTAAGGGAACACCTTAACTGACATATAAGACCATGTGAGCTACTATATGGAATCCAACATAACCTCCTACGTTGGCACGGGAAGACTACTTGCTAAGTGGAACTCCATCAACTTTGCATGCATCTTAATAACATATATACCCTACGTGGATCCATTAGCCTGGCTTTAAAGGTCTCCTATTGTGTTAAATACTTAGGGACAATGAGATTTATCTTTAATGCGTCATGCCTTAACTAATGGAATGAATCCCAATCTCAAGTCTACTCGGTGCTAACTCATCCCATGGAATCTTTAAAATATAACTTAAAATCATAAGTAGTAATGCGTAGAATAGCTCGAGCTTAGGAACCACCAAATGAGTATTGTCCTTTTATATTAGGGATCTTCTTAAAACATACTTAGGACAATCGTCAACATACATATATCTTTGACAAATCATAACTTTAAACTCATAGTTAATGCTCTAATCATATCATAAATTATGAAAAGCGTTACTTGAAAACTAGCGGGCTAGACTTTTAAATGGAACAATCATAAATCATGAAAATATACTTTTTTAAAAACAAATAAAACAACCCACATCTTATCAACAACACAACTTATCACTGGGGTCATCATCAATATCTTAGATGAATGCATTTACTTAGTAAAAATATCATAGGATATCATGAATATCATTTGATAATATATAACATCATGAAATCATCATAAGCATGCATAATATTTTTTAAAAAAAAAAAACTTAAAGAAAAGCTAAAATACTTTGAAGAGGACTTTATGGGTAGAAGGATACTCATAAATCAAGTTCACACACCATAAAAGACTAATTGGGAAGAATAAACCTGGAACCTTTGTGAAGAACTTGAAACCCTAGCCTTGCCTTGCCATTTTTCTTGAGAGAGTAATTACCTTAGGGAAATTTGAGAATTGAAAGAATGAAGAGAATGGGAGTTTCTCAGGGTTTATGATCTAATTTCAGGCCCTTTTGGATCCCATAATGACTTAATTTAGGAATAAAAATGGCAGAAATGACCAGATTGCTCTTCATTAAAACTGATGGATTTCAACCTATGAAAGCCCATTTATGGGCCATGGAATGAATCATGGACCGTAGTGTAACACCCCACACCTTATAATATTAGTATAATCCAAAGGAAGCATCACATGAAGGGGACAAACTGACACTAAATTTTAAAAGTGCTTGAATCTCGTGTTAATGGGCTATGTGTGCGTCTAACGATTAAGGGGATCGAGGATATACATGTTTTGCGTCGAATTAAGGAAATTACGGACTTAAATGGGGTAAAATAATTGAGGTGCTTGTAGGACTTAGTAAGCAAGTAGGTGAGTCACCTGCTTGCTTAGCCTAAGTTGTTATTTAAACGGAGACGAGGCTCGACGTCGAATTTGTCCGAGTTCGGTTGTGAATAAAATTTGTGTTAAAGGTGTAACGTTGGGCCACGATTTAACGTCACACATGGACCATATCTACAGCCCAAGAACTATAATAAGATGGACCCAAAGACCTTACAAAATACTTAATAGAATAAGCCCAATCCAAGAGGCTTAAAAATCTGAAAAATGGGCAGCAAAGGCCCATGTATTTGGAGCTCCAAAAGGCCCAAATGGTTTGGCCAAAGAGCTGCATCACCTACTTGGTGATGTAAGGCTTAGATACCATGAGAAATTCGGCCTAAGATCAGCTTTAAAAATCCCCAAGCAGCTCCCACAAGACCATTGTCACTTGAGACTTCAAAAAAAAAAAACAGTTTTGGCTTCCAAGTTCTCCCAACGTTTCTCCACCTTGCAAAGCAGCTAAATAAGTTTCCTAGGGTTCTTATACAAGCCCTATATCTTGAATACAATTGTAAGTAAGTTTATCCATGTGTTTATTATGGTCTTCTTATGAAAAACAAGAGCTAGATGCTAGTTATACATGCTGAAAACTGTTGGGCAGATTCTGCGCTGAAAATTGTTGCACCTTTTCCTTGTTGTTTTAGTGATTTCTTTCTGGTTTTTAAGTTCTACTATGAAGGTAACTTGGTGTTATTAACATGGTATGGGTTATGGACATTATACTAGGGTTGTTTCCCTGGTTTTAGTAAGGAAAATAAGAGGAATATGTTGGTGTAACTATGCTGGAATTTTCTGGACAGATTGTGTGTTGGGGATTCTTGTGCACTTTTCATGTTGATTTAGGGGTCTTTATCATGTTGGATGACTTTGTTATGTATTGGTACTTAATTATTAAGCAAGGAATGGTTTTACAATGGTATATAGCTGCTGAACCACAATGATAACAGTCCATAAAAGTGAGCCCCTAAACGATGTCGCAATTGTGTGTTTCGTTTGAACTTATCAATTGTTGGATGAAATGCTGTTGCTTCACGTCTTAGATGACTAATTGGTTACTGTTCTGGGGCTGGTTCATGTCTGGTTTTGTGTGTAAATGTTGCTGGAATGGCTGGTTTGAGGTTAGAACCGATTGGGAAGTGTTAAAGTCGAACGGTAGCGAGGGGAAGTAACGTTATGCTGCCCGTTTTTTTTTTTAGATTGGATGGAGTTGTCATGGGTTGTTCTTGGTAGGCTGTTATAAGACTCTTATGACCTTAAAATAGGTTATAAATGAAGTGTACATACTAATGTGTGCTGGAAAATACGATTAAGGGGCGGAAAGGCCGAAGGAACACGCTAAGTGTTATACTTGTTGCTTGCTGCCCGTGTGCGCTTTTATTATATAATTGGACTTCCAAGGTGTGTATATTGGTTGTTAATAGTAGTTTTGTCACTTATTATGTTGTAGATAACTTGTTGAAGGAAGATAAGGTTGGTTGGGATAGTAAAGAAGTCCAACAACGAGGTATGTAAGGTTATTTGATTCCGTATCATTTGGCATGAAACATAAACCCTTCCATGGTACGTAAAGGTATTTACCAAGTCCGACACAACCGTTAATCGTGTCTCCACTTCCTCATATGTTTATATGCTGCCATATATAACCCTCTACAAATTGTGCATGTACATGAATACCAAGTTACACGAATTCATATCACAGACAAAGTTCATGAGTCATTCCA
>JAPFFP010042599.1:0-13969 GCA_026153255.1 Solanum medicagineum
TATGTGACTTGGGGGATAGCATTAACTTGATGCCTCCTGCTGTATTTAGGAAGCTCAGTTTGGGGAGCCTTGTCCCTACGAAGATGCGGTTGTTGATGGCAGACAGAACAGTCAAGAAGCCTGTGGGGATACCATATGATATGCTAGTAAAGGTAGACAAATTTATATTTCTTGCAGATATAGTTATGCTTGACTATGAGGTTTATTTTACAGTTCCTATCATCTTGGTAACACCTTTCTTAGCCACAGGTCGAATATTGGTTGATATGGAAAAGAGCCACTCACCTTCAGGTTTGGGAAAAAGCAGTTGTGTTCCAAGTTTTTCAACAAGATGGAAAGAGTTCTGAGTTCCAAGTTATTTCAATGATCTTAACGGGTGAGGACATTGAAGTAGTAATCCCAGTAGAATTAAGGCTCTGAGTTGATCCTTTAGCGGCTGTGTTGATGAATTTCGATGGTGACAACATTCCTGAGTATGAGGAAATGGTAAATGCTCTTGGGGTGTCATTTGGGTCGAGGCTACAAGCAAGGTTGGCCTTAGACTTATACAACAGGGAAACACCACCTACAAAGCCTTCTGTAGAAGTCCCATTAAAGTTAGAGTTAAAGGCATTACCATCGCATCTGAAATACGCATACTTGGGACAGAATAGTACATTGCCTGTCATCATTGAAGCAAACTTGAGTGAAGCTCAAACGGAGGACTTTGTCTCAATTCTCGAGCAGTTCAAAAGGGCCATTGGGTGGACAATTGCAGACATCATTAGCATACCTCCTAGGATATGTACTCACAAGATTTAACTAGTCAAGGATTATAAACTAAGTATTGAGCATCCAAAAAGGTTGAAACCCCCATAGCAAGAGGTAGTGAGGAATGAAATCATAAAGTGGTTAGATACAGGAGTAATCTACCCAATTGCTGAAAGTGAGTGGGTAAGTCCATTATAGTGTGCTCCAAAAAAGGTAGGTATCACAGTGGTGCCTAATGCGAAGAATGAGTTGATCCCTATGAGACCAGCCACCGAATGGAGAGTATGCATGGATTATAGAAAACTCAATGCTTCTATCGAGAAAAATCATTTTCCTATGCCCTTCATGGATCAAATGCTCGACAGATTAGCAGAGAAGGGATGTTACTATTTCCTTGATGGATATTTCAGGTACAATCAAATTATTATCGCACCTAAGGACTAGGAGAAGACAACTTTCACATGTCCTTATGGTCCCTTTACATTTAAGAGAATGCCTAATGGACTATGTAACACTCCAGCGATATTTCAAAGATGCATGATGTCTATCTTCTCGGAAATGGTTGAGAGCACTATTGAGGTGTTCATGGATGACTTTAGCGTTGTTGGCCAGTCTTTTGAAGAGTGCTTGTTACATTTGCGTGATGTGTTGTAGAGGTGCATTGAGAGTCACTTGGTGCTAAATTCGAAGAAATGTCATTTTATGGTCAAAGAAGGCATCGTTCTTGGTCACATAATTTCAGGCAAGGGAATCGAGGTACATAAAGCTAAAATTGAGGTTATAGAGAAATTGCCACCACCAATTTCGATAAAAGGTATTAGGAGCTTTCTAGTCCATGTCGTATTCTACCGTTGCTTTAGAAAGGATTTTTCCAAGATCTCATAAAACTTGTGTAAGTTGTTGCAGAAAGATGCCAAGTTTGTGTTTGATGATGCATGTATACACGCCTTCGAAGAATTGAAAAGAAGGCTGACCACAACACCCATTATTGTGGCGCCAGATTGGTCACCCCATTTGAATTAATGTGTGATGCAAGTGGGGTTGTGCTAGGTGTGGTGTTGGGGCAACGAAGGGAGAAAATTTTACATCCGATCTATTATGCCAGCAAAGCACTAAATGTGGCCCAGAAAAACTTTATAGTGACCGAACAAGAATTGCTTGCATATTAGTTTTTATCTTTGAAAAATTTCGGTCATACTTGTTGGGGGCTAAGGTGATTGTGCACACAGACCATGTGGCGGTTAAATATCAGATGGCCAAGAAGGATGCAAAACTAAGATTGATCAGATAGGTACTTCTCTTGCAAAAGTTTAACTTTGTTGTGATTGACAAAAAGGGGTCAGAAAATCAAGTAGTTGATCATCTCTCTAGATTGGAAGATGAAACTATGGTGAAGTTTGACGATGGTCTTGACATAAATGACTCATTCCCTGATGAGAGAGTTTTGGCAGCATCGTATGATCTTATACCTTGGTTTGCAGACTATGCTAACTACTTGGCAAGTGATATAGTGCCTCTTGGTTTGAACACCCATCAACGTCGCAAGTTTATGCATGCTGTAAAGAAGTTCTTCTGGGATGAGCCATATTTTTTTCGCATTTTGGCGGATGGGATCATCTGTCGATGTTCTCCAAAAGTGGAAATGATGAGCATTCTTGAAGCATGCCACTCTTTATTGGTGGGTGGCCATCATAGTGGAGCTCGAACGGCTTACAAAGTGTTGTAGTATGTCTACTATTGGCCGTCTATACATCAAGATGCCCATGATTATGTAAAGTCTTGTAATAGATGCCAAAGAGAGAGAGGAGTCTTATGAAGGCATGAACTTTCTCTAAATCCTATTTTAGTGATAAAACTATTCGATGTTAATAAGTACATTCTGGTTGTAGTTGATTATGTCTCTAAATGGGTAGATGTCGTAGCTTTACGGAATGATGAAGGTAAGAGTGTTACTAGATTTCTCCGAAAAAACATTTTCTCCAAGTTCGGTAAACCTCGGGCAATTATCAGTGATGGAGGTTCTCATTTTTGCAACCAACTGTTCAAACCTCTCCTATAAAGATATGGTGCGACGCATTGAGTAGCAACCCCATACCATCCCTAAACAAGTGGGCAAGTAGAAGTATCAAATAGGGAAATCAAGCAAATCCTATCCAAAACGGTGAATGTAAATTGTATTGATTGGTTAAGAGAGTTGGATGATGCTTTATAGGCCTACTAGACTGCCTTTAAGACTCCCATCAGAATGTTCCCTTATCAATTGGTGTTTGGGAAGGCTTGTCACTTGCCGGTTGAACTTGAGCACAAAGCATTATGGGCGTTGAAGAAGCTGAATCTAGATTGACATGAAGCTGCAACTTCTTAATTGATGCAAAATGAGCTTGATGAATTTAGACTGCGTGCATATGAGAGCTCCACTTTGTACAAGAAATGAATAAAAGTTCAGCATGATCACGGAATGGAAGATTGCCAATTTGCTCCACGAGATATGGTATTGCTCCACAACTCCAGGTTGAGGTGGTTTCCTGGAAAACTCAAATCTAAATGGATGGGGCCCTTCAAAGTAGTGCATGTTTTTAGTCATAGAGCCATCGAGTTAGAAAGCAGGGATGACAAAACTTTCAAAGTCAATGGTCAGAGGGTTAAACAGTACATAGGTGACATGGAAGAAATCAAGACAATGGAAGATTGGGATCTTGATGAAGCATGAACACAAAAGCTTCTTATCGTGCCGCGATAATAAATCAGGCGCTTCCTGGGAAGCAACCCAAGGTATGCCCCTTGCACATCTTCTATATAATTTTACTTTGAGGACAAAGTATCCTATTTTGGTGGGGTGTGGGAAACTATGGATTAAGGTGAAGTCTGAGTAACCTCGAGTCCATAACTTCCCCTGATTTTGATCCCAAGGTTTTCTTGTTGTGTTTCTTTTTCCTTGTAGATGTTTAATTTTCTATAGAACCAGCATGTTTAGGTAGTGTAGATAATGTATAAATTCATAGTAGTGTTATCTATTGGCATATACATAATCTTTAGATGTTTTTTAAAGTTTTGATGAAAAATTGGGTACCCTCAAAAACTTCTTTGAGAGATTATTGATGCATTCATACATTTTGAGTATCTAGCAATGTTTTTTCTGATAATGTGAAGGTAACCTGAGGCTTGACGCATGACCTGTGAGTCTATACTTGATTGCGGGGTGCAATGTCATGTGTGTTGTGAGCTTATTTTGCTGTATTCATGCATCTTGTATAGACTCAGAACTTGCCTTGTTACTCTAAAATGTTTGATGATGTGGTTGATATGGAAAGGATCTTAGGCATTTATTCTTTGAGTGAACCCACTTTTAGCCTAAATGACCCACCAAATGAGTGAGTGAGTCCTTTTTTCCAAATTTTGAGCTTCTCATGTACTCATTCTTTCTTGATACCTTGCTAGCTTAACCTTGTTTGATAAAATACCTTGATATTGGACCTGGTCTATCCTTGGACATATGAACCTTAATTGGGGCTAAAAGCCTAAGTTAAGGGTGGCTACAAGTTATAGCCTTGGTTTAAGGAATAGATATTGTGTACTTCACCTCAGGCTAAAAGCCTAAGTTGAGGGTGGCCCTTATTGTGGTAAAGTAATGACAATGAGGTGGTTAGTTGGGAAATAAAGAAAGAAATGAAAAATCATGGGCCGAGTGAAGAAAAAGAAAAGAAAAGTTCCTTTAATTGAGAAAAAAGTAGCATGAATTGAGTTCAGAAATAAGGCACAACTGAAAATAGAAAAAAAAACACTCGAGAAAAAGTTTGAAACAGGAGAATAAGGGTGGATTTATTGAAAAAGGTTGGGTTATGAAAGCAAAAAGTGTTAGTAAGCATGTTTCAAGGATAGCTTTTAGTCACTACTTGCCTACACTGCCATATCAAAGCCTCCTAAACCTATATTACAAGCCTATAAGTCCTAAAGTGGTCCAAATCCACTTTATCACTAAGTTAGAAGATGAGTATAGAGGCAAGCCTATGGTGTTAGTCAATATGCATGAATTTTAACTGTGAGAGTGAGAATGCTTCCTAAGTCCCTGAATTCTAAATTCTTCTTGAGTGAATCAGAGGGACTTCTTTTCTCTGAGGGCATTTGCACTACTTGATTAGCATATGGCTGCACCAGTGTTTGTGGATGGTTAATGCTCCTTAGCTTATGATAGTTGTGCTGCCAGGTTCATCATCATGTTTTGTTGTGCTCAGTAACTTTGCAATCTAGTTTTGAAAATGATAGTTCGGTCCCTAGATTAGAGTGAATGATGTATGTGCCATTGGTATAGCTGCTATGTATTTCTTATTGTCTGCTAAATTGAGTCGTCGCTTAAGGACAATCAACAAATCTAAGTTGAGGGTGTTGATGTGTTGTCAAAATATAGCACATTTGATTCCTAAAACAAGGGATTTTGTGAGTTCTTAATGCGACTTTTTATGGTTTTTATGTGTTTTTCTGTTGTTCTTGCAGAAAAGTTAGGTTGGCATGATTTTGGAGAAAAATTACAGATTTTTCTGAAGCATAGGACATACGAGTTCACCTACGAGTTATAGCCCAAGCTACGAGTCATAGGGTTCTATCGTAGTAAGAGACAGAGACCAAAAACTGTGAAATCTGCTAAGTGGAGTTCAACCCTATGAGGCCATCCTACGAGTCGTAAGTTACACTACGACTTACATTGGTGGACTTGTAGCAAGAATCAAAGAGCCAAAATGTTAGACCAAAAATTGAAGGCCTAGAATATGAGAGGAGCATATGAGTCATAGCCCAAGCAACAACTAGTACTAGTGGGTCGTACTAGTTGAGTCCAAGAAGACAAGAACCTGATATGAGACCCCGGCTACGACTCTTAGGTCACCCTAAGAGTTGTACCTGCGAGATGTACCAGCTACTAGCTGTCTTTTCTAGTGTTATTTTTAGGGTTTGTATGTAAACACTATAAATACATTAAGTTAGGGTTTTATTAGGAGATTCCAGATTTTAGAACATAGAATTAGCCTTTGAATATTCTCTCAAGAATGTTTTAGGGTTTTAGCTTAGTTTATCATTTTCTCTTAGAAAACCCAATTTTAGGGATTGTAAACCTTGCTTTGTGCATATTATCAACCTATTAACCCTTGGGTTTGCAACTTGTGGTGTCTACACTCTTCATTGTGCTTGGTAAAACTCTCAAATATGTCTTGTATTTGCATTATTGTTTGTTTTGCCTTAGCCAAGAGTAGCTAAGCACCCACAACTTGGGATTGTGGGAACTATAGGTAGTTGACTTGGTATGACCTAGGTTTATTGCATTTCTATGATTGGGGTTTTGCATGGTGGTGACCAACACCAAACCCCGCCTACTATCACGATCCCGACAAAGGTAGTGACGAATAGGAAAAGGGAAATAGATGACAAGATTCGATTGATGTGTTCTCGTCTAATTATCCAAACCTGATCATAGGGAGGTTGACTGGAACAATAGGTAATGGTTAGTTGGCACGCCATGGTTGCCGACCAAGCGTCATGGTGAAATTCGACCTTCACCTTCATAAGAGGGCTAAAAGAAGCTAAGTTACCATCCTTCATGCGAATTTTCAATTGTAGTTATATTATCTAGGAAAATCGAGTCAACGAACCATGGGAATCATAATTCCCAAGTTGTCCCTAAAGTTGAGTGTTTACTCTTTTTACAGTTTAGTTTTCATTTTACTTTGCTTTTGAATCACAACCCCCCCTCCTATTTAGAGGTTGTAGTTATGAATGCTTGAAATGATTAGTAGTGAAGTCTTGTAGTCAAATACTGTATTCCCTGTGGATTTGACCCTAACCTCCGGTTAGGCTAATTGCTGACAGCGACCGCTTTCTTATTGGAGCGTGAACATCATCATATATCCATAAAAATTCTCCACGCTCTTTTATTCTAGTTCGTGGGTTTAAATTTTGAGTCTTTAGCCATAAATATCTGTACAATTTTTACATATATAGTTTTGAGTCTTTTCCTTAGATCTTTAGAACAAATATCGAGTCTTGTCCAAAGATCCTTAGAACAAATATATGTGTCTGTCTTTATAGTCCAAAAAATCCAAAAATATGTCTATTTTAGAGTCTTTACCGTCTTTGTCCAGTTACTGTAAATCGATGTCTTTATCTTCAGAGTCAAGTCTTTGTAAGTCCTTTGCGAAGTTAGAGATGACTCCTACCTGGAGCTAAACTCTCTCTTGCAAATATGACTATCTCTATGAAGTAGATGTGTTACCCCAAGAAAAGAAAATATCCTCCACATATCTACCTCTCCTGAATCCATACTCCGCCTTTGCCAAAAAGACCTATAATCATTGGTTGCAAATATGCTCCCTAGTCCAACCTAAACCCACAGGAGTAAAAGAATATGTTGCTGCCTCAAAACTTGACCAGCACCCTATTCTTGTGACCCAAGAAGAAAGTTCATCATACTACAAATATCAGAGGACTTTCCACGCCAGTGGAAAAGATTGGGGTTCACCCATATCCATATTGGTGCCGTCAGAGTTGCATTGATGTATCACTGAAGAAAAGGCCAGCCCATAGTGGTGCGTCTTTCTCTCTTGGATACCTAATACAATGAGTACTAGCATGCGAATTTGGACACCTCTGAGATCACCCTCAACGCTGGGACTGTGTTTGTCACAATCTATCCCAACTTCAACATGTCCCTGCACGAGCCGTACCTTACGGAGGTTTTGAAGGTTCAGGTCCAGATACTCGGAGCTCCACAATCTAAAGATGCTATTATTTTTAGGATACTCTAGACTACCAGCTAGCTTGGCGAGTTCAGAACCATGCCATGGGCCTCATGTTCCCAGGTGGTAACAATTATTTGTTGCTACATGTTGATGCCACCAAAGGAACTACCAGATGTGCTTTGTTATCAAGAAAGGTACCCAGGGATAAACTTCTACGGCTTATTCCTGAGTCTTGGATCACTAAGTATGAGGAGATGAGACATCCTCACCTTCAGTATCGCCTTCTCTCATCGTTAAAGGCGCTGCAAGGCAGTTAACTAGAAGGAGTGGACCTCTCTTACACAATGAAGCATGCACTGAAGATGTTACTGATAACACATATCTCACAGAGTCCGATGAATCCTCTCATACAGTACTGTAGGTCCATATGCCTCCAGTACCTATAAATCATTCAAATGATATGGACCCAGACATTGTTTCTCAGTTGCTTAGTTCTGCCAGGATTGAACAAGATTGGATTCAACAGTTTGACTATGACGGACGTGCTGTAAATTGGTTCAAATTTCCTTTTACTAGACATACTCCATGGAACCTCGATTATGACTGCCAAGGCTGTATAGAAGAAGAAACGAGTGACGAGGACACTCCACCAAGAAGCGAAAGAGAAGGAAGAAGTGACAGGGAGTTAAAGAAATGCTACGATGAAGGAGATCCCTCGGTTGGTTGTCTGAGTTATCCAGGCAAATACGAATTCCTAGTTTCATATATACCTCAAAACCTTTCCACCTCAACAACTCCACCTAACCTTGACACCATCACAAAGGAGCCTATACCACCACTGTCCATGATATCCCCCACAAACTCTAGTCACAAAAGTAACATCTCTTTTCACGAATCGATTGACAAGGATAACCTAAGCCAAGCTCCAGATATACCACAAACAGTTGTCCATCACCTAGGAGAAACCAGGCCAAAAATCCACATAGAGGACAAAGTTCTTAGGCAGTTTGTAGATTTCATCATAACTAACCAGTTGTTGCCGGAAGCCTATAAATCCAGCCACTATATTGCTCAGGCTAAAACTAAGCCCAGGAGCAAGGTTAGGATGCTAGACACATCTGCCCTAAACACTCATCTTATTCAAGCACTGCAACAAAGATTACACATCATCTCGCTTGAAAAGTGTCTGACAGGGGAGAACCTCTTCTAATTCTTTGACCAGCGATGGAAAGAAATGGACTCTATTAGTGATCAGATCCTGTAGCTGAGATATAACTTTGAACCAGAAAAGGGCGACCACCTCTATCTCTTCAAGTACCACAATTCAGTTGGACTCGACATACTCTTCATTCAATCCCGACAATCCATTCTCCATTTTCCATTCTGAACCAGAGCTATCTGCCCCAGTCCATCAGGACACAAAAAATGGAAATTACTTCGACATAGAGAAACTTGTCTGGGAAAGAAAGGATAGGCTTGCTGCCCAAAATAAAGCCGAAGCTAAATACAGGCGATCCCAATGGAGGAAAGATTCCTACAAGAATCCAAAAGGAGTCAGACGATTGTATATCCAATATACTGTCTCACGACAGAAAGCGCTTCTCACCACCACACATCAACAGCTACACCAAGAAGGTTGTACTATGAACAACAACTTGATCACCCCGGATCCAACCATATCACAAGTGTGTAGCCTAGAACAAAAGGTTGCTGGTGGAACCAATCCAACCTTATGTACCTATTGTTTCCTATTACGAAGGCCTCCTATGACTTGTAGAATAGCCTATGGGTCGTAGTGGCCCCTCGTAGGGAATAATAGTGACTCAAGGTTCCTTAGCACTTACCATACAAGACCCACCTACGAGTTGTAGTGTCCACTACGAACCGTAGTGGGGTCTCGTGAACTTGCCTTGTGATTAATTTTGCTTACTGAAAATCGGTAGAGCCCAGTCTATGACCCATAGTCACGGCTATGAGTTATAACTGAGCCTCGTTCTTGAGTCTAGTATAAACATTTACAAGGCACTTGTGGATTATGAGGCCACAGTGCGACTCATAGTCTCCACTATGAGTTGTACCAAGGCCTCATACTGTAACCTGCAACTGGTGCAGTGTCGATTTTTATCGAGTATTTTTCCTTTTGTTGTTGTTTATTCTGTTCTTTTGTCTATTTTTGTTATTTGATCAGGTAATTTGGGGCTAATTGTTGTTTTGTAATGAATATTTCATGTACAATGGTTCCCAAGAATAGAAATGTGTTTATTCGAGCCTTTAACAGGAGGCTAAGATATAAGGACTCAAAAAACCAGCGTTCTGAGGGGTCTAATGAAGAACCAAATGTCCGGATTAACCCTGTGGCTCAAAGGCCTCAAACTGCAACTCAGACTATTTAAACTCCTATGGAAGTTGAGAGTACCTCCCAGTCTGATAAGGAGGGAAGCATGGATTGGTCGGAGTCAGATGATGTGCCCCAAGGCGGATGTGCAACTTAGTCCTCGGTCAACCAATACATCTTTGTTGATGACCCTCAGTATCACCGATGGGGGACTGTGGACATGGAAACTATCTATAGGCAGGGGCTAGAGCCTGAAGGGTAAGGGAAGCCCGTTATATCATTCAATGAGTAGCCCCGCTTAGTTCATTTCGGGCTGAGCCATAACCCTAATTTAGAGGCCTAGATAGATAGGAATGGGCTCTGGTGGCCGACATCAAAGCTGGGCAAGTACGCCCCACTTCTAGTGCAAGAGTTCTACTTAATATATACAGCCATTAACCTCCGAGATCTTACCAAGGGGAAGAAAGCTATTGATCAACCCTGGTTGAGAGAGGTTCTAGTTCGAGGCTAGTGGGAGAACATTTCAGAGGAAACCATCTGTCAAGTATAGTTTGGGCTTAACTAGAAAGTGTTGCAGTCCACAGTCAAGTATGATAGCTGGATTGATAAGATGAGACGGGCTATGATTGGGAAGAATATGGACCAGAGGACCGAGCTCCTAAGATGGGTGGCCAGTCAGATATCATATAGTGACCCCGAGCCTACATAGGTCAGCTTGTATGTATGAATGGTTTGGCAATGTTTGTTCTGACTAAGTAAAAGCAAGTTGATGCTTGAAGCATGATCTGTGCATCTATGTTGGCTATGTATGTAATGACATGTGTGTGTGAGCTGAATGTTGTGTATTTATGCATCGTTTGCTAATTCAAAACTTGCCTTGTTACTCTGAGTTGGACTGGAGAGTGTGTGGATTAGGAAGGGATCTTATGCCATTGTTCTTTAATTAAGTCAAGTTTTGCTTAAATGACCCACCAAATGAAAGATTTTACCCCTTGTTCCAAATGTTTGAGCCTCACACAAACTGATTCTTTCTTAATACCTAGCTAGGCTAACCTTATTTAGTAAAATACCCTAATATTGGCCCTGGTCTATCCTTGAACATTGTGAACCTTGATTGAGGAAAAAAGCCCAAGTTGAGGGTACCTACCAAAAGTGGCCCTGGTTTGGGGATTGGATATTGTGTACTTTACCTCACGCTAAAAGCCTAAGTTGAGGGTCGCCTATATTATAGTATAATAGCAAAAATGAGGTGATTTGTTGGGAATAAAAGAAAGAATGGAAATTCATGTACTAAGTAAGAGGAAAAGAGAAAAAGATGCCTTAGTATGAGTTGAAAAAAGTAAATTGAGTTTGAAAATAAGGCACATGCTGAAAATTGATGAGAAAATACCCGAAAAGCTTGAAAATGAGGAGTAAGGGAGAACTATGTAAGAATAGTTGAGTTGTTAAGGTGAAAGTGTTGAAAAACATAGTTCAAGGTTGGCCTTTAGTCACTAATTGCACAAAATGCCAAACCAAAGCCCCGAGAACCTACGTTACAAGCCTCTGAAGTCCTAAAGTGATCCTAATCCAATCAGTCAACAATTTGGGATGTGAGTGTATGGGCAAGATTATGGTATTGGTCATCATGCATAAATCTCATTTGTGAGAGTGAGTGTGCTTGCACAGTCCCTTAATCTACTTTGAAGTCTTATTGAGTGAAAAAGAGGGACTTCTTTTCTGTGAGGGCATTTGCATTGCATGGTTAGCATATGACTTGTTCACTGATCACGGATTGTTGATACTCCTTAACTTGTCATAGTTAGATTTTCTAATGCATCAATGTACCTTGGTTTGCTTGGTAGCTACATGAACATGTTTTGATAGTGCTAGCAAGGGTACCTGAGTTGAAATTGAGTGAAGTATATGCCAGGAGGATGATTGCTTTATATTGCTCATTATCTATCTAGATTGAGTCACTGCTTGAGGACAAACAATAATTCTAAGTTGAAGGTGTTGATGTGTTGTCAAAACACAACACATTTGGTTCCTAAAACAAGGGATTTTGTGTGTTCTCAATGCGAATTTTTATGGTTTTTATGTGTTTTGTGTTTATTTTAGTAGAAAATACAAGTTTGCTTAATTTTGGGGAAATGTAGTGGATTTTGTTGAATTTAAGGACCTACGAGACCCACTACGAGTCTTATCCCAAGCTACGATTCATAGGGGATGACCATAGCGATTAACAATTTCAAAAATCAAAATATCAAAAACTGAAGTTCAGGCATACGAGCCCAGGGTACAAGTTGTAGTCCTCATTATGACTCGTAGAAGAGGAGCTCGTAGTGATTATCAGTGTAGATTGAAATTGGATCAAGAACTACAAGAATGGACAACGAGAAGGCACTATGAGTGGTAGACCAAATAATGACTCATAGTATGGGTCATAGCAGTCAAGTCCAAAAGCCAAGTGCTGACTACGAAAGCCCGATTACTACTCGTAGGTCACCCTACGAGCCGTAACTGCTGCCAAGTAGATTTTCTAATTTATTTTAAGGACTTTTTTGTAAATAGTATAAATAGTATAAGTTAGGATTTTTAGTAGAGAGGAATCAGATTTCACACAAGATAGAATATTTTGTAGAGAGAATCTTTAGGGTTTAGAGTGGAAAACTAGGGTTTTATCTTGAAGACTCAATTTGGGGATTGGATTCACTTGTAATTCAACTTCATCTTCCAAGCTTGTAAATCCAAAGTCAAGGTGGTTTATTGTTCTTTATTTTCCTTGGATAATTTCTCAATTATGTTTATTTCATTCATTATTTGTTTTGTTGCCCAAGCTGAGTAGATAAACCCCACAACTTGGGTGTTGTGGGAATCATGAGTAGCTATCTTTAAATAACCCAGATTATTTGCACCTCTTAAGTTGGGTATTTGTATGTATTATCCATTTTTCTTTGTTTTACTTATTTAATGGTGGACAACATTAAACCCTGCCTAGTGTCATGATCTCGACCAAGGTAGTGATGAATAGGAAAAGAAATGGGTGACATAATTTGATTGATGTGTTCTCTTCTAATCAACCAAACCCGACCAAGGAGAGGTTGACTAGGACAATAGGTAACGGTTAGTTGGCACACTATGGTAGCCGGCCAAGCACCATAGTGAAATTCAACCTTCACCTTTGCCCAAGGGTAAGAAGAACCAAAGTTACTCTCCTGCATGCAAAGTCCCAATTTAAGTTGTTTTATCAAGGGTGTTTGAGTAAGTGAATCACGGAGAACACAATTTCCCAAGTTTCTCTCCTCTTTAATTGCCTCTTCGCTTTGTTTATATAGTTTTAGTTTCTTATAAGTCATTTCAACCCACCCCCACCCCGTTTTATTGAGAATAGAGTTAATTAATATTTGAAATGATTGTTGGTGAATCAATGCGGCAAAACCCCATATTCCCTTGGGATCTGACCCTAAACTATGGTTAGATTTTATATTTGACAATGATCGCTTCATCCTCAAAGTGAGAGGTACTATTTAAGCGTGATCAACACGACGACTGTGACACCCAAAGGCATCCTATCCAAGCCTTGTGATCGTATCTTAAGCATTCATAAGATAAAAATAAGCATATATCGTAGATAAGTAAAAAGCAAAAATGCATATAAGAAAAAGTGCAAGTACATCATATCCATTTGTCCACTCATGCCTCTACATCAAGATCTTGGCTAGGTCTAGCACATAGTTCACTAGCTCACCCTCAAGATATACATCAATAGCAATGAATGTACTAAAGTATCAACGTAAAGGAAAGCATTATAATGCTTGTTCCTGAAGCATGGGAACTTCCCAATCTAATCATCAAGCTCTATGAATCTGAATGCTAGCCTCAATATGGGATAATCTCCTTGTCATCCGTCCCTACATGGTTAGATCATGTAGTAAAAGAAGTACGTGTTAGCACATAAAATGTACTAATTATGTAAGTATGCCATGAATCAAAAGACATCACAATATTATTAATATGCATAATTACAACAAGGGATAAGGACAATATGCAAGAGCATGCCGTTTAAAAATCATGAGAAGACGCATTATAAATTTATTCATAACTTAAGTATACATATATGGGAATAAGACCATAACCAACATTCATAAAGCCATGCGGACTATTATATGGAGTCACA
>JAPFFP010042600.1:0-13969 GCA_026153255.1 Solanum medicagineum
GGGCTAACCAAGTTTATTAAATGTGTATGTTTTAGGACCTTGGCCCTAAAGTCGAGACCTGATGAGATTCAATCCATGCAAAGGAGGCTCTAGGATGAGACCTTGGGGGAGTAGAGTTCCCCTGAGGTTAGTGGATCACTTGAGGAGCTTAGCATCCGACCAACCTGAATGCTGGTAGACAGACTTGAGCAAGCCCAGACCCTGTCCATTTTTTTTGCACTCCCTAGTTTGACGTTGGATGCAACAATAGTAGCAATACCATTCAGATAACTTTATCTGGAGAGGAAAGAGGAGTCAGATTCAGAGTCAGGATCCGGTGATGAGTTGGAGACAGAGTCCATTACCTCACCACTTCAAACATCACCATCACCTCTAGACGACCTCTCTAGTTGTTGATGTATTGAGGGCATGCGGGATATTTATACGGAGGGAGTGTAGTGGAATGAGCAGGGCAAACCAGTGTCTCTATTTTTGAGGAGCCCCAGATCATTTCCTCTAGACTAGACAGTGTCTCCGATCTCCAGGACAATATCAGTAGATATGGGATCAAGTTACTGGTCAAAGAACAAGCGAAGTACTCCCTAACCATGGTTCTGGAGTTCTATGCATCCTATGCCGCTACAATACTCAACACTCTTCGCAAGGGAAGAAGTCCCTCCTTAACCCAGACTAACACATACTAGAGTGAGGGGCTAGTAAGTGGACATTTCAAAGACTACCATCTAGCATATGCCATTTGAGCCCAAGTTCCCAACCCACACATCCACAGTAGAGTATGACCGCCGGTTAGGTCAAACCAGGGGATAAGGGTCTAATAAGAGACCAGAGCTGCAGAACTGGCTTCATGAGATGGGTTACATCACAGATAGTAGGAAAAGGCCCAAATCTTACATGGATAGCAACCTGATTAGAGCCTATTGTGAAGGCTTCCCTTAGCTTCCTCGCCAAATTTTGGTGGGTTGTTGTGAGGTCACAGATCCAGTTGACGCTTGTAGATAATGTATCGATGCTAGACCATACTATTCTAGTTGCCAGCATCTTAGCTGGCTATAAGATTGATAAGGATAGCCTCATCATAGATCAGATCCATGAGGCAGCCTTGAAGAGGTCCACATTCATCTCCTTTCCTTGCTTGATCTACTGATTATGTCTAAAGTCAGGGGTAGAGAGTCTACATCAGCTGGACTTGCTGATTGAGGTCGAGCACACTCTATATGCCAGTGTAATCAAGGTTGAGAATAACCCGATGGCACTTCTGTGAGCACCATACCAGCCAGCTCAAATACTAGAGATATTCGCAACAGAGCCACCTCCTAAGGTTCCACCCACCACCACTACTGTTGCTAATACAGAGGAGAGACGCCCACAGACTGAGACAGATGTGGAGAGGGTGCCCACAACTAGTACTCCTGTCCTATAGGCTATTCCCACACAAAGTGCAGCCGCCGCCATCGTTTATATGTTAGTGGCGCCCATTCAGGCCATGACATAGCGATTGGCCTACAGTCAGTCCTAGTTTACTCAAATACTTTATTAGATTAATCCCAGGGTCTTCCAGGGATTATAGAGTTCGAGGGATATATGCAGGCATTCACGGTCGCTACTATTTAGGATCGACTTGACAACGACCTCTTTATCCTCTAAAAAGGAGATGTAACTCGCGCAACGTCAAGATTTTAGTGCCATTACCGGGTGCTACAGCTAGACTTAGGAAGTTCACTAGTAACTCAAGTGTTGGTCCTTAATTCTCTTTATTTTACTTTTGTGTTTGTTTTTGTTTCTTTGCAGGGTGTACGAGTAGTGTATGCCCAACACTCAGAATCAAGGTAAGCCCTTAACTCCATTTTATCCTGTGATACACAGAATTACAAGAAGAATGGCCTAAGACAATGCCAACAATGTGAGTAATGTACCCTTGAATAGGAACAATAATTAAGAGGATCGAAATAAGAACCTACCTACTTTGGAGGATATTCCACAGCCTCAAGAGTTCAACCCAATGCTTACCAGTGGAATAAGTACAGGTCTAACCCCATGCCTATAGATGTGACTTGAGTATTGTGTTGCCACCACTACCAGCAGACACAATGTTAACAATCTCGAGGGGGTTACTTCAGATACTACAGAACTAAGGGCTATTTGCAGGCTTACCATTAGAGGATCCACATAGCCACTTGCACAATGTGGCATTTGTTTGTAAGAGTGTGATGGGAACATGGAATCTATCTATGGATATTGTGGGACTTCATGTCTTCCTGTTGTCTCTTACGGGCAATGCTGCATCATGGCCTTTTGAGCTCCCACAGAGTTCCATCACTAGCTGGCAGGATTTTCAGAAGGCCTTTTTGGAGAGGTACTTCCCTAGATCGAAGAAGCTCAAGTTGAAGGACTAGATTACAACTTCCAGCAACTTCCTGGTGATTCAATAAGCATAACATGGGAGAATTTACTAAATGTCTAAGGAGCATCCATGATCACAAGATAGTTGATGATGCCTTGGTGGAGATCTTCTATCGTGTCGCTGATGAGAATAGTCAAGCTTGTGCTAACACTATCATGGGTGTATGTCTCTAGATCAACCATATTCGAGTGTTGCAAAGTGTAGGGGTAAGCAGTCAAGAAAAATTGTGCATGGGGAAGTGGGATAGAGCTTCTATGAAGATTTCATGTGATGTTAGTGTGGGTCCAAAGCAAGCTAGAATTATGAAGAAATCATGCGGCAACTTGCTCAGATTCGCATTGGCATAGAGGTGATGATGAAGCAAAACCAAGAAAGACTAAATGTAGTGGTTCATCAACCTCCACATGTACCCATGTATGAGGAGCCATACTACAAGGAGGACGCATGTTTTTTGAATAATCAGACAGGGGGTTTTTGGACCAGCGCCCAAGGGTTGAATCAGGACTACTAGCACCAAGGTCAAGGAAACCAAGGTCGAAACTATGGAAGAGATGGAACATAAAGGGAAAACCGCAGAGGTTACTAGGATAGGAACTGGAGTCCAAAAGCAGATTGGGGTCACAGAGTGAAATGAACCCCAAAAAGTACCCAAAAATGTGCCTGAGAAGTTCCCGCAATCGTAATTTCCATATATCTCCAAATCTATGCATTATTTCGGAAATCTGACTTCATATTCTTGTTTAAAGAGTCAAATTAAATGGGTCATGGTTCTAAACCTAATTTTAGAGTGAAAGATTCACAATTTTGATTGTTTAAGTGATGAATTCCAGAAGTTCCTGCGCGTTATTGGCGCGACGCACCCCTGCCTTATTTTGTGCCAGTTTTTTAGTTCCTTCCAAGACTCTTAAGTCTTGGGCCTAAGCCTTCCCACACATGAAAATACCTATACTTAGCCAACTTTTACCTTCATTTCATTCTAATCATTCCTTAATACTCTGTCAAATACTTAGGCTTATATTTCTCTCAAGATTCAAGCGCCAAAACCCTCTCTAGATCTAAGGAATTCAACCAAAATTCAAGTCTCCATTTTCCAATCTTTTTTTGGGACTCTCCAAGTGCTAAGGTATGTGGGTTTCTTTCATGGAATTCTTTCATCCATGATGCCCAAGCTTTCTTTTACCTAAAAGTGCATGATTTAAAGTTGATTTACTCATGGGTATTACTATTATGAAAATCATTTCACACTAAGTTAAAGCTTCATGAAATTGTGACTATGTTACCATGTTTTGAGCTATGGATCTGAGATTTATTGTAAGATTTGATGAAGAGTTTTCATGTATATTGCTTGAGGGTGTTACCAAGTATCTATTGAAGTTTTTAAATTGAATTTAATAGCATAATTTCACTCTTGAATTACATGGTTTTCAACTAGTACTACACACCCTCTAAGTGTTTGATAAAATGTCCGATTATGGTTTCTTGAGGAATTGAAGGTCTAATGCATGTCTTATAAGTTGAATGATGTTATGATGATTATATAATGTTGAAATGAAGTTGAAATGATGATGAAAAGGAATGTATGCCTATCATGTTAAGATGATGAGAGGAAGGTATGCATATGATGTATGATGATGAGAGGAAATGTACGTATATGATGACTATGTAATTATGAGAGTAGTGTATGTATATGATATTATCTCTATACTGTTGGAATGTGACTATTGCCCTACTCGCGGGTTGCGGCGTCGGGTAACCGTGTCAAGGGTTTGTACCTTAATAACCTATCGGGGGGTTTGTACTCTGATCACCAAGGGTGGTAGGGTGCGACTATCCATCAACCTTGTTGGGGGTTTTTACTCATCAAGCTATCGAGGGTTTGTACTTCGGTTACCACGGGTGGTAGGGTGAGATTATACATCAACTTGTTGGGGGTTTGTACTCATCAACCTATCGGGGGGCTTGTACTCTGGTCACCACGGGTTGTAGGGTGCGACTATCCATCAACCTTGTCGAGGTTTGTACTCATCAACCTATCGGGGGGTTTGTACTTCGATCACACGGGTGGTAGGGTGCGACTATCCATCATCTATGTTGGGAGTTTGTACCCATTAACCTTGTTGGGGGGTTTGTACTCCATCAACCATGTTAGGGGTTTGTACCTATCAACTCGTTAAAGGGGTTATACAATAACCTCATGAAGGGGTTTATATCTCATGGGCCTCTCCAATTGGGTGATATGCCTTGGATTGCACTAATAGTGGTCACCCCCTACACTTTATTATGTTCTATATAAGCATGATTTATTACAAGTATCTCCTGGGCATGTCATATTGTTATATGTTACTCATTGCCTATGATTATGCATTTTGAATATGTCACTTATCTCTTGTTGCATTGCATCCTGCATACTTAGTACATTCAAACATACTAATGCATAATCTATGCCTACGTGATATCACAATGTATGAACCGAAGCCCCACTTGAGCATCCTCCTCCACGTGACTAGAATCATTGTCTCTCAAGTTAGTTGGTGAGTCCTCCATTTTTGGGACGTTGCTTATGATCTCTTGATATGTTCTAAGACTAACTTTCTTTTATGTATGTATTGACTATGAGCATGAGCCCAATTGCTTGTCGTGGACCCCACTCTTATCTATGTAGTAGAGGTGTTGTTGGACAATAAATGTTTTTATGTTATGAGCTTTCACTCTCTCTTCATTCTCGTTGCTTATGATATGAAAGATGTTCCCTTTAGTCCAAATTCTCTTGTTTATGCTTATCTCTTATTGTCATTTTCGTTGCTTCTGCGACCAAGGATGTGCAATGATATGCTATGAGGCTTGTTTGGGGTTCCTTCTGGTTCCTCATTCGCCGGTCACGTCTAGGCACTAGGATTGGGGTATTACAATCATTCTAGCATCGGTAGGGGTCCTTTTGAAACTCTCTATGTTAGGCATTGTAGATCATCGGTTGGGTGGTTTGAAGTGGGAGAGATGGCTTTTTTGTGTCCGAATTTGGTTATGGATGATATGGAGAAGGTAAGGATGATTAGGGAATGGTTAGAGACATCCCAAAGTCGTCAAAAGTCATATGTCGAAATCAAAAGAAGAGATCTTAAATTCAAAGTTAATGGTTGGGGCTAATTGAAGGTTTTGCTCACGAAAGGTATGGTTTGTCCTGGTAAATAGGGAATTGAATTCATGGTTTGTGAGTCTTCATAGGTTGTTGAGAAAGGTTAGTGAGGTTGTATACGAATAGGAAGTGCCTTTGGATACGAATGTGGTTCATCCGATTCTTCATGTTTTTAGGATTGAGGAGGGGTGTTAGTGATTCAAGTGTTATAGGACTCTTGAGGTTGTGTACGTTGTGGGGGATGAGTTGGCCTATGAAAAGGTTCGGTGGATTGTTGGGTGGATATGAGTAAGGGTTTGATTTGTGAGGGTGTAGTATTTGTCAAGGCCCATTGGGAGGATCGTCAAGTCGATAGTATCTCTCGGGGAGCCAAACTGGGCATGGAAGAGTAATATTCGTACCTCTTACATTCTATTCAAGCATATGATAACACGCCAAGTCCTTTCATGATTCCAAATCTTATGTTTCAACCCTATGTCATTGCATGCATTCATGTTTATGTTGACAAGTTCATGGTGATTTTACATTTATGTGGGAATTTTGAAAATGGTGCTTTAAATATGTTGTTGCATTATTGTTGGGGCTGATCTCTTTATGATTACTCTTCTCTTGTATGTTTCTTTGACATTCGATGACGAATCTTCCCAAGGGGGAGATATTGAAACGACCCAAAAAGTGCCCGAAAATGTGCTTCGGAAGTGCGTAGAATCGTAATTTTCATATATCTCAAAATTCGTGCATTATTTAAGAATTCAGACATCATATTCTTGTTCAGGAGGTCAAACATAAGGGGAGAATGGTCTAACCCCGATTTTAGAGCGAACGATTCACAATTTCGATTTTTATAGTGATGAATTCCAGTAGCTCTTGCGCATTACTGGCGTGATGCGCCCCTGCCTTATTTTGTGCTAGTTATTTCAGTTTGGTCCAAAACTTTTAAGTATTGGGCCTAATCCTTCCCACATGTGAACTATACTTAGCCATTTTTCACCCTCATATCATTCTACACATTCCCCAATATTCACTCAAACACTTAGGCTTATATTTCTCTCAAGATTCAAGTGCTAAAACCCTCTCTGGATCTAAAGGAATTCAACCAAGCTTCAAGTCTCCATCTCCTGTATTTTTCAAGGACCCTCCTAGAGATAAGGTATGTGGGTTTCTTTCATGAGATCCTTTCACCCATGATGCCTAAATTTTCTTTTCCCAAAAATTACATGATTTAAAATTGATTCACTCATGGGTCTTATTATTATGAAAATCACTGCACACTATGTTAAAGCATCATGAAATTGTGACTATGTAACCATGTTGTTGAACTATGGATCTAAGATCTATTATAACATTCAATGAAGAGTTTCGATGTATATTTATTGAGTATGTTACCAAGTATCTATTGAAGGTTTTACATTGAATTTACTAACATGATTTCACTCTTGAATTGCATGGTTTTACACTAGTATTACACACCCTTTAAGTGTTTGATAAAATGTCCAGTTATGGTTTCTTAAGGAAAAGAAGGTCCACTTCATGTCCTATGAGATGAATGATGTTATAATGATTATATGATGATGAAATGATGATGAAAAGGAATGTATGTATATAATGGTAAGATGATGAGAGGAAGGTATGCATATAATGTATGATGATGAGAGTAAATATAGGTATATGATGACTATGTGATGATGAGAGTAATTTGTGTATATGATATTATCTCTATAGTGTTGGAATGTGACCATGTCCTACTTAGGGGTTACGCGTGGGGTAACCGTGTCAAGAGATTCATTCCTTGATAACAAATCGGGGATTTATACTCCGGTCACCATGGGTGGTAGGATGCGACTATCCATCAACCTTATTGTGGTTTTGTACTCATTAACCTATCGGGGAGTTAGTATTCCGGTTACCACGGGTAGTAAGGTGCGATTATCCATCAACCATGTTGAGGGTTTGTACTCATCAATCTATCAGGGGTTTGTATTCCATTCACCACGGATGGTAGAGTGCGACTATCCATCAACCTTGTTGGGGGTTTGTACTCATCAACCTATTGGGGGGTTTGTACTCTGGTCACCACGGGTGGTAAGGTGTGACTATCCATCAACCTTGTTGGGAGTTTGTACTCATCAACCTATCAGGAGGTTTGTCCTACGGTCACCACAGGTGGTAGGTTGTGACTATCCATCAACTATGTTGGGGGTTTGTACCCATCAACCTTGTTGGGGGTTTGTACTCCATCAACCATGTTAGAGGTTGGTACCCATCAACCCATTGGGGGGTTTGTACCTCAACAACCTCATGAAGGGGCTTTACCTCCTGCGCCTCTGAGGGTGATAAGGCATGGATTGCAGTAATAGTGGTCACTCCCTATACTTGTATTTGGAAAGACCCCAAAAAGAGCCTGAAAATGTGCCTTAGAATGCCCAAAATTTGAAATTCCATATATCTCAAAATCCATTTGTTATTTTGAAAATCCGACTTAATATTCTTGTTCAGGGAGTCAAAATTAGGGGGCGAAGGGTCTATCCTCGATTTTAGAGCAATCGAATCATAATTTCAAATTTCCAAATATTCAATTTATAGAGACGATCCGCGACAGTACCACGATGCGCAGCTATCATGGACATGTGTTAAACTAGCCTCTGCAATAGGTCTATGTCACAGACCTATATTTCCCTACCAGTGATTTCTATCTCAGCTCAAGGCTTGGGAGTCTTGGGCCTAAGTGTTCCGAAATGTGTTTTTACTTATACTTAGTCTTTTTTCACCCTCATATCTTCCCAAAACATTCCCCAATACTCAATCAAACACTTAGTCACGTTTTCACTCCCCACGCTCAAATCCTAAGCACTTATCCCAAGCTAAGGTTTTCCTTCAAAGTTCTTCTTCAAGCTTCAAGTCTCCATTTCCAATCTACACCAAGTTCATCTCCAAGCTAAGGTATGTAGGTTTCATTCATGAGTTCCTCTCACCAATGATACCTAAGTCTCCTTTTACTCAAATTTCATGATTTAAGTTAATTTAAAGGGGTCTTACATATTATGAAATTTACTGCACACTATGTCAAAGCTATGAAAAGTTGTAACTGTTTTCCTATGTTTTGAGCAATAAACATTTGACCTATTGTAAGATTTTTTGAGGGGTTTTGATGTATATGTTTTGAGGGTATTGCAAGGTGTTAATTTATGGTTTTACAATGGGTTTTCTTGCATGATCTCATCTCTAAATTGGTTGGTCTTATCACCTAGTGATGGGGCAACATTATCACTAACCTAGATGGGGGTTCGCACTTATCAAACTGGGGAAGGCTTTGTACTTCTCTACCTTGGTGATGGGGCGGCATTATCACCAACCTAGATGAGGGTTAACACCCATCCACCTAAGTGATGGGGCGGCATCATCACTAACCTACCAAAGGGTTTTACATTTGCAAATTTAGCTTGGTCTCTTTTACACACTTGATATGCTGTATGAGCATGATTTAGTTAAGTATGTTTTACTTATGCATTGTTTATTCATGTCATATTGTTATAGTATGCCTATTGCCTGTTGTTACGCATTTTGATTATGATGCTTAATTCTTGTTTGCATTACATCTACATACTTAGTACATTCAAACGTACTAATGCATACTCTATGGCTACATGATGTCACCATGTAGGTATCGGTGCGCAAGTTGATCATCACTCTCCTTTGTGTGGCTAGTTCGGTGTTATTCAAGCTAGTCGGTGAGTCCTCCACTTTGGGGACCTTAGCCTATGTTCACTTGTTATGAATTAGGACACTCTTTTTTATGTTCTATTTGACCATAAGGGTGAGCCCGGCTACTTTTTCTTGGCCACTTCTCTTATCTATGTATTAGAGGTGTTTGTTGGACATGTTATGTATCTATGATATTCACTTGACTCTTGTCTCTTAATTATTATGATATGGAAGTGTTTTCTCTTAGCCCCAACTTCCCCATTCTTTAATTTCTTGATGCTTGATTTATTGTTTTCGCGACCAAGGATGTGCAATGATGTTCTAAGAGGCTTGCTTGGGGACCCTTTGGGTTCCTCTTGTACCGTGTCACATCTAGGCCTTAGGCTTGGGTCGTGTAAACTTGGTATCAGAGCACTATGTTGACAGATCCTTAGAGTCTGACCCACCACGTCGATTAGAGTCCTATTCAAGGTTGTGAACTGTGCCATGACTATGAATAGGAGGCTGTGAGACGTTTTAGGAAATGTTTCCCTTCTTCATGTTCAAAGTCGTGCTATAGAGTTGTGCTAAGTTTTTCCCCAAACGATTGTTCTTTGCTATGCTAGATCATGCCAAACACTATAGGAAGATGGGTCCATACTCCGAGAAGCAACCTACCAATGGTGAGATTTGGGATGCTCTCACTATACTTGTCCAAGTGGTGGCCAACCAAGTCAATCAAGGGGCCCAAGCCCCTCATGCTACTACTTAGGAGCTAGGGTAAGAGACTTCATGAGGATAAGTCCTCCAGTGTTCTGTGGGTCAAAGGTGGATAAAGATCCATAAGAGTTCATTGATGAGGTCTACAAAATCTTCAATATCATGGGTATTGGGCCAAACAAAAAGGCAGAGTTAGTGGCATACCAACTCAAAGGGGTAGCTCAAATATTGTATGATCAATGGAAGGGTGAAATGGGGATTGGTAATGTGGTGCTTTTGAAGGAGTTCAAATTGGCCTTCCTTAATTGATTTCTCCCTCTTGAGCTTAGGGAAGCCATGTTAGTGGAGTTTATGAACATAAAACAAAGTGCTATGAGTGTGAGGGAGTATGCCCTCAAGTTTAATCAACTTTCAAAGTATGCTTCTCATTTGGTGGCCAATCCTAGATCTAGGATGAACAAGTTTGTGATGGGAGTCTCTGACTTGGTAAGTGAAGAAGTCGATCCGCCATGCTAATTAGTGACATGGACTTGTCTTGGTTGATGACCTGTGCTGAGTAAATGAAGGAAGAGAAATTAAGAGAAAGGGGCATGAGGCCATGAGGGGGCCTGTCATGGGGGTAAATTCCCAAGGGGTAGACGGTTCCGTCAAGGCCAAGTGCCTAATGATGCTACTAATAGGGGGTTTGCAAATGACCTCCCTAGGCCTCAAGGTATTGGTGTTGTGGCTCCTATTGATATATGTTCTACATGTGGGAAGAGTCATAGAGGCCCATGTTTGAAAGATTCTAATGCATGCTTTGGTTGTGGGGAGCTTGTGTACAAGAAGTTAGATTGTCCAAGAAACCATGGCAAAGTCCGAGGTGCTAATGCGGTCCCATTGGGAAGAGGTGGTTCTCAAGGTGATTCCCCAAGGCATAATTGATTTTATGATCTATATGGGAGGCAAGTGGTTGGTGGGGTCCCCGATGTTGTTACCGATATGTTGAAAATATTTGACTTTGATGTGCATGCTTTGATTGATCCGGGTGCCACCCTTTCCGTTGTTACCCCTTTTGTTGCTAAAAAGTTCAATGTTGTGCCCAAGTTGTTGGGTGAATCATATGAAGTTTCTAATCCTATTGGTGCGTTTATTATTGCTAGGAAAGTTTATAGAAGTTTCCTATTTACATTTTGCATAAGTTTTTGCCTTTTGATCTTGTTGAATTAGACATGGTTAATTTTGATGTCATTCTTGGGATGGATTAGTTGCATGCCTACTGTGCTTCTACTGATTGTAGAACCCATAAGGTCAAGTTTTGATTTCCTAATGAGCCAGTCCTTGAGTGGGAAAGTCATGATGTGGTGGTCAAGGATAGATTAATTTCATGCATTAAAGTCCGTAAGGTGATCTCTAAATGGTCTCTTTACTATCTTGTGAGGGTTAAAAATGTGGAGTCCAAAGTCCCTTCCATAGAGTCGGTTCTGATTGTAAATGGGTTTGTTGATGTCTTCGCAAATGACCTTCCGCCTGTCCCTCCTGAAAGGGAGATAGATTTTGGCATACATCTCCTTCCCAGTACTCAACCTATTTTCATTCCCCGTTACCGTATGGCCCCGGCGGAGTTGAAGCAGTTAAAGGAACAATTGAAAGATTTGTTGGAGAAGGGATTTAATAGACCTAGTCACTCCCCTTGGGTGCTCCGGTATTGTTTGTGAAAAAGAAGGATGGATCACATAGAATGTGCATTGATTACCGGCAACTCAATAGGGCCACTATAAAGAATAGATATCCTCTTCCAAGGATTAGCGACTTGTTTGACCAATTGCAACGGGCTACCTTTTTCTCTAAGATTGATATTCGGTCTAGGTACCATCAAGTTTGGTTGACTAATGCACTGACCATCTTCATGGACCTAATGAATAGGGTCTTCAAACCCTACCTTAATTCCTTTCTTGTGGTCTTCATTGATAATATTTTGATCTACTCACATAGTATGGAGGAGCATATGGGTCATTTGAGGGTTGTGTTGCAAAGGTTAAGGGAGGAGAAATTGTTTGCCAAATATGACAATTGTCAGTTTTGGTTGAAGGAGGTTGCATTCATGGGTCATGTGGTGTCAGGGGATGGTATGAAAGTGGATCCTAAGAAAAGCGATATGATTAGGAATTGGCCTAGACCATTGAACCCGTCGGATATTAGGAGCTTCTTGGGCCTTGCGGGTTAATATAGAATATTTGCGAATGGGTTCTCCTCCATTACTTCCCGTATGACCAAATTGACTCTAAACAAGGTTAAGTTTGTGTGGACCAATGATTGTGAGAGAAGCTTCCAAACATTGAAGGATAGACTAGTGTCCGCTCCTATATTGTCACTACTGAATAGGCTTGAGGGTTTTTTTTGTGTACTGTGGTGCATCTAGAGTTTTTTTGGGTTGTGTTCTAATGCAAAATGGTAAGGTCATAGCCTATGCTTGTAGGCAACTCAAAGTGTATGAATGAAACTACCCTACCCCATGATCTTGCATTGGCCGTCGTGCTGTTTGCATTAAAAATTTGGCGTCATTACATGTATAGGGTGCACGTTGATGTCTTCACCGATCATAAGAGCCTCCAATCTGTCTTCACTCAAAAAGATTTCAAATTGAGACAAAGAAAGTCGCTAGAAGTTCTCAAAGATTATGATATGAGTGTGCATTATCATCCGGGTAAGAGAAATGTTGTCACAAATGCTTTGACTCAGGTGTCCATGGGTAGCTTAGCTCATGTTGTTGGTGGTGATAGGGAGATGTCTAGAGAGCTATATCGATTGGCTAGATTGAGGGTTAGGTTGGAAGAAGTGGGTGACGGTGTTGTTGTTGTTGATGGTTCCAAAACTTCCTTGGTTAATGAGGTGATAGCAAAACAAGATCTTGACTCCTCCTTGCCTGAATTGAAGGCCTTGGTGAAAGGGGGAAAAGTAGAGGTTTTCTTCCAAAGGAGAGATGGTGCCCTTAGGTACGAAGGTAGGTTGTATGTAACTTGTGTTGATGGTTTGAGGGAGAAAATTCTTGATGAGGGCCATAATTCTTTTCATTCTATACACCTCGTTTCTACCAAAATGTATAGAGACTTGAGGGATGTGTATTGGTAGGGAGGGATGAAGAGGGACATTGCCAAATTCGTTTCTGGTGGCCATAGTTTTCAACAAGTCAAGTCCGAACACCAAACGCCGGCTGGCCTAACCCAAGACATAGAGATTCTGACTTGGAAGTGGGAGGTGATTAAATATGGATTTTGTGATTGGGTTGCCCAAGACTAGAAAAGGTTTTGATTCCATTTGGGTGGTGGTTGATAGGATGAGATAAATCGGTTTACTTTCTATCGGTTAAGACGACATATGGGCCTGAAAAGTATGCAAGGTTGTACATCCATGAGATAGTGAGGTTGCATGGGTTCCTTCGTCCATCATATCGGATTGTGATTCACAATTCACTTCACACTTTTGGAGGTCTTTTCAAAGGGGTCTTGGTACAAAAGTTCACTTTAGTATGGCCTTCCACCCTCAAATGGATGGCCAAGCCGAAAGAACCATTCAAACCCTTAAAGATATGCTTAGGGCATGTGTATTGGAGTTAAAGGGTAGTTGGTATAACCATCTTCCTTTGATTGAATTTGCATACAACAATAGTTATCACTCTAACATCAATATGACTCCTTTTGAGGCTCTTTATGGGAGACGTTGTAGGTCACCAGTTGGTTAGTTTGAGGTAGAAGAGGTGGCTTTATTGATACTGGATCTGGTTATGGATGCTCTTGAGAAGGTAAGCATGATTAGTGAAAGGTTAAGAATAGCCTGAAGTCATCAAAAATCTTATGCCGATGTGAGAAGAAGAGACCTTGAATTTGAAGTGGATGATTAGGTCTATTTTAAGGTTTGTCCAATGAAAGGTGTGGTCCATTTTGGTAAAAAGAGGAAGTTGAGTACAAGGTATATTGATCCTTATAAGGTGATAAAGAGGGTTGGCAAGGTAGCTTATGAATTGAAGTTGCCTAGTGAAATGAATTTGGTTCATC
>JAPFFP010042601.1:0-13967 GCA_026153255.1 Solanum medicagineum
CGTCACCCTACACCGAGGCTTGGTCATCCCCCACACTATATAGAGACAATATCATATATATATATATATATATATATATATATACACACACACACACACTCCTTTCATCATCATACATATATATTCCTTTTCATCACCATCTTATTATCATTTCATCATCATTTAGTCATCATATAGCCATTCCACTCGTAAGACATATATCGAACCTTCAATTCCTCAAGAATCCATAACCAGACATTTTATCAAACACTTAGAGGGTGTGTAATGCTAGTGTAATACTATGTAATTCAAGAGTGAAATCATGCTAGAGAAATCAATGTAAAGCAATCAACCGATACATGGTAACACTCTCAAACAATATACATCAAGTCCCTTCATCAATTCTTACCATAGATAATAGATTCATAGCTCCAAACATAGTAAAACAGTCATAATTGCATAAACCCAACATAGTGTGTAGTGAATTTCATAATGAATATGACCCATGAATAAATCAACTTTAAATCATGCAATTTTTAGTAAAAGAACTTGGGTATCATGGATGAAGGGAATCCATGAAAGAAACCCACATACCTTAGATTTGGAGATGAACTTGATGAAGATTGGGGATGGCGACTTGAAGCTTGGGAGGAAATCCTTAGATCCGGAGAGGGTTTTGAGACTTGAGTTAAGGAGTAAAATAGTTAGCTAAGTGTTTGAATGAGTATTGGGGAATGTTTAGAATGATATGAGGGTGAAAAATGGTTAAGTATAGGCATTTTCACATTTGGAAACACTTAAGCCCAAGACATAAAAGTCTTGGACCGAAATCAATACTAGCCAAAAATTTACACTAGTGCGCGCCCTTGGCGCGTCGCACCAGGGGCGCAAAAAGTTCTCTGAAATTCGTTTTTCGAAAAATTAAAATTGCTAATCATTTGATCTAAAATCAGGATTAGACCCATTTTCCACTTAAATTGACCCCCTGAACAAGAGTATGAAGTTGTATTTTCGATATCACACACGAATTTTGAGACATATGGAAATTACAATTCTGGGCACTTTCGAGGCACATTTTCGAACACTTCTTGGGGTCTTTAAATATCTCTCCCTTGCGAACATTCGACCCCGAATGTCAAAGAGACATATATGAGAGACACAAAAATGACAAATTGCAGCCCACATCAAGATGCAACAATGCACTTAAACATGATTTCAAAATCTCATCATAAGTTTAAAACATCATGAACTTAGTCAATTTAAACATGAACATATGTAATAAGATGAGGGCTGAACTTAAGACTTGAGATCATATAAAGGACTTTGATCATTATCGTAGACTTGAGTGGAGTGAAAAAGGTAAGGATATCGCTTTTGCATGTCCGCTTCGGCCTCCCAAATAGTACTTTCAACTTGTTGATTCCTCTTAAGGACCTTAACGGAAGCCATGTCTTTGTTCCTCAATCTCTTCACTTGCCTATCAAAAATCTTAATGTGAACCTCTTCATATGTCAAATTATCTTCAACAACACCCACAACATCAAGAGGCAGAATGGCATTTGGATCACCCACACATTTCCTCAACATGGACATATGAAACACTGGATGAACGAAATTCATTTCTTTAGGCAACTCCAACTCTTAAGCTACCTTGCCAACCCTTCTCATCACCCTATGAGGGCCCACATATCTTGGGATCAACTTGCCTTTCTTACAAAAATGGACCACTCTCTTCATGGATGACACCTTCAAGTAGACCCAATCACCAACCTTAGACTCAAGATCCCTTCTCCTCACGTTGGCATAAGACTTTTGACGACTTTGGGCCATCTTTAACCTTTCTCTAATCATTTTAACCTTTTCAAGAGACTCCATAACCAAATCTGGTGCTAACAAGGACAACTCACCAACCTCAAACCACCCCACCGGTGATCTACAACGTCTACCATATAGAGCTTAAAAGGAGCCATACCAATGGTAGAATGATAGCTATTGTTGTAGGCAAACTCAATCAAGCTCCAACACACATGATCTAAGCATATCCTCAAGGGTTTGGATGGTTCTTTCCACTTTGCCATCCGTTTCAGGGTGGAAGGTCGTAGAAAGCTTAACTCTAGTACTAAGACCCCTTTGAAAGGATCTCCAAAAGTGTGAAGTGAATTGTGCCGCACGATATGATATGATGGACAAAGGAACCCATGCAACCTTACCAAGTCATGAATGTACAACCTGGCATAATCTTCAACCCCAAATGTAGTCTTAACCGGTAGAAAGTGAGCTGATTTTGTCATCCTATCAACCACAACTCAAATGGAATCAAAACCCTTTCTAGTCTTAGGCAACCCAACCACAAAATCCACATTAGTCATCTTCCATTTCCAAGTAGGAATCTCAATGTCTTGGGTAAGGCCACCCAACATTTAATGTTTGGCTTTGACTTATTGACAACTATGACAACCGAAAACGAATTTGGCAATGTCCCTCTTCATGCCTCCCTACCAATACGCATCCCTCAAGTCTCTATACATTTTGGTGAAACTAGGATGGATAGAATAAGAAGAGTTATGGGCATCATCAAGGATCTTTTTTATTAAATCATCAACACATGGTACACACAACCTACCTGGGTACCTAAGGGCACCATCTCCCCATTGGGAGAAAACCTCCACCTTGCCCTCTTTACCAAGGCCTTTAATTCTAACAAGGAGGGATCAAGATCTTGTTTTGCTATCACCTCATCAACCAAAGAAGACTTAGAACCGTCAACAACAACCACACCACTGTTACCAACCTCTTCTAACCTAACTCTCAACCTAGCCAATAGATGCACCGCCCTAGCGATTTCCTCATCACCACCATCTACATGAGCTAGGCTACCCATAGACACCCTACTCAAAGCAAATGCCACCGAATTTGCCTTACCGGGATGATAATGTACACTCATATCATAGTCCTTAAGAAGTTCTAACCATCTCCTTTGCCTCAAGTTGAGATCCTTTTGAGTTAAGACATATTAGAGGCTCTTATGAATAGTGAACACATCAACATGCACCCCATACAAGTAATAACGCCAAATGTTTAATGCAAACACAACGGCAACTAACAAAAGATCATAGGTTGGGTAGTTCTTTTCAAGTACTTTGAGTTGTCTAGAAGCGTCGGCCATGACCTTGCCATTTTGCATCAACACACAACCCAAGACAACCTAGGAAGCATCACAATATATAACAAATTCCTCAAGGCCACCCGTTAGTGATAATATAAGAGCGGACACAAGCTTAACTTTCAATGTTTGGAAACTCCTTTCAAATTCATCAGATACATAAACTTAGCCTTCTTTTGAGTCAATTTTGTAATAGAAGAAACAATAGAAGAGAACTCATTCACAAACCTCCCATACTAGCCCGCTAAGCCTAAGATTCTCCTAATATCCGATAGGGTCAATGGTCTAGGCCAATTTCTAATCACATCAGTCTTCTTAGGATCCACCTTAATACCATCCCCCGACACCACATGTCCTAGGAAGGCAACCTCCCTCAACCAAAATTCACACTTTTCATATTTAGCATACAAATTCTCCTCCCTCAATCTTTGCAACACAACCCACAAATGATCCCTATGCTCCTCCTCACCATGAGAATAGATCAAAATATCATCAATGAAGACCACAACAAAGGAATCAAGGTAGGGTTTAAAGACCCTATTCATTAGGTCTATAGAGATGGCTGGTGCACTGATCAACCCAAAAGATATCACCACAAATTTGTAATGCCCATACTAGTCCGAAAGGCCATCTTGGGAATATTACACTCCCTCATGTTCACTTGGTGATATCCGGATCGAAGATCAATCTTACAGAAAAGGCTAGCCCCTTGCAATTGCTCAAACAAATCACTAATTGTTGGAAGAGGATACCTATTCTTGATGGTAACCCTATTGAGTTGTCGGTAGTCAATATACCTCCTAAGGAACCCATCCTTCTTTTTCACAAACAACACCGGAGCACCCCAAGGTGATTGGCTAGATCTAATAAATCCCTTCTCCAACAAGTCCCTCAATTGTTCCTTCAACTCAGCCGGGGCCATACGGTAAGGGGGAATTGAAATAGGTTAAGCATTGGGGAAGAGGTCTGTGCCAAAGTCTATTTCCCTTTTAGGAGGAACAATGAGAAAGTCATTTGGGAAGACATCCAGAAACTCATTTAAAACCGAAATCGACTCTATGGGAAGGAACTTAGACTCCACATCTCTAGACCTTACAAGATGGTAAAGACACCCCTTAGAGGTCAACTTATGGGCTTTAATGAAAGAGATTAATCTAACCTTGACCACCACATCTTGAATTTCCCACTCAAGGACAAGTTCATTTGGAAATTGGAATTTGACCCTACGGGTTATACAATCAATAGAAGCATAGTATGATACAACCAATCTATCCTAAGAATAATATCAAAATCAACCATGTCTAACTCAACAAGATCACAAGGAAATATTTTATGCAGATACAAATAGGACAACTTCTATAAACTTTTCTAGCGACAATAGACGCACCAATAAGAGTAGACACCTCATATGACTCATGCAAGAACTCGGGATCTACATGGAACGTTTGGGCAACAAAAGGAGTAACAAAAGAGAGAGTGGCCCCCGGATCAATCAATGTATACACATAAAAGTCAAAGATTTTCAACATTCCGGTAACAACATCGGGGACTTCATTAACCCTTTGCCTCCCATGCAAAGCATAGAACAGATTGTGCCTTGGGGTACTATCTTGTCGACCACCTCTCTCCAATAGGACCACATTAGCACCTTATGGATGAACCTCCTTGCCCTTGTTGCGGTTTCAAGGGCAAGACCAACTTCCAGTATTTTTCAAACATGGGCCACCATGACCCTTACGACACCTCGGACACACATCAATAGGAGTCACACCCCTAACACTTTGGGCCCTCGAAAGATCATTTGCAACCCTCTTATCAAATGCATGAGTAGACCTTTGGCCTTGATGGAACCGGCCACTCCTTTGGAACTTACTCTCAAAATGGGCCTTGTAGGCCTCATGCCCCTCTTCCTCAATTTCTCCTCTTCCATTTGTTCGGTATAGGTCATCAAATGTGACAACTCCATGTCATTAATCAACATGGCAGACCGGCATTTTTCACTAACCAAGTCAGAAACACCCATCACAAATTTGTTCATCCTAGATCTTGAGTCGGCCACCAAATGTGGAGCATACATAGAGAGTTTGGTAAACTTGAGGGCATACTCCCTCACACTCATAGACCCTTGTCTCAAATTAATAAATTCCACCAACTTAGCTTCCCTTAGTTCAAGGAGGAAGAACCGATTAAGGAAGGCCACCTTGAACTCCTCCCAAAGCACCACATAGTTGACTCCCTTTTCCTCCTTCCATTGGTTGTATCATATTTGTGCTATCCCTTTGAGTCAGTAGGCAGCCAACTCCTCCTTATCCTCTAGCCTTACACCCATGATGGACATAATTTTGTAGACCTCATCAATAAACTCTTGGGGGTCCTCACTCACCTTTGACCCATGGAATTCTGGGGGATTCATTCTCATGAAGTCTCTTACCCCAGAGGCCAGTGTAGGAGCAAGAGGGGCTTGGGCCCCTTGGTTGACTTGATTAGCCATCACTTGTGCAAGCAAGGTGAGAGCATCCCTGAGCTCTCCATTGGCTGGTTGCTCCTCGGGCGTGGGAGGCTCGTCTTCCCCTCATATTAGGCATGATCTAGCATAGCAAAGAACAATCATTAGGGGAAAAGCTTACTTCAACACTATAGCACGACTTAGAACATGAAGATATGAAACATTTCCTAAAATGTCTCATAGCCTCCTACTCATATTTGTGGTGCACAACACAACCATGAATAAGACTCTAATCAATGTAGTGTGTTGGATTCCAAGGATCTAATAACCTAGTGCTCTGATACCATCTTTTCACGACCCAAGCTTAGGGCCTAGACGTGACCAGCGAATGGGGAACCCGAAGGAACCCCAAACAACCCTCGTAGCATATCATACACATCCGTGGTCACAGAAATAATAGCATATAGCAAGGGATAGTAAGTTGGAACAACTAGGTCAAAGGGAACACTTTCATATCATAATCAACAAGAGTAAATAGAGTTAAAGCTCATTCCATAGATATATACATGTTCAATAACACCTCTACTACATAGATAAGAGCGGGGGCCAAGATAAAGCAACCGAGATAACCCTCATAGTCAATACATAAGTCAAAGAGAAAAAGTCTTAATACATAGCAAGAGTCATAAGTAACATCTCCGGAATGGAGGACTCGCCAACAAGCTTGATAGAAGTCCTACTTGCCACGTGGAGGAGCATGATCAAGCAATACACTGGTTCCTACATGGTGAAATCATGTAGGCATAGAGTATGCACTAGTACGTTTGAATGTACTAAGTATTTAGGATGCAATGCAACAAGAGATAGACAACATAGGCAATGAATAACATACTAACAATATGACATGTAAGAATGATGCTTGAAGTAAATCCATGCTTATATAGATCATAATACGAGTGTAAGAGGTGACCATTATAGTGCAAGTCAAGGCCTACCACTCCCTTAGATAGGCGAATGAGGTACGAACCCCTTCATGAGGTTGATGGAGTATAAATCCCCTAGCTAGACGGAGTAAAAAACCCCCCATCAAGGTTGACAAAGAACAAACTCCCATCAAGGTTGATGGGTACCAACACCCAACAAGTTTACCCAGGCCTACCACCCCCCAAGCTACTGACTAAGGTACCAATCCCCCCAACCCATCATCATTTAATCATCATTTCATCATCATATAGTCATTCAAATCATAAGACATATATTAGACCTTCAATTCCTCAAGAATCCATAACCGGACATTTTATCAAACACTTAGAGAGTGTGTAATGCTAGTGTAAAACCATGAAGTTCAAGAGTGAAATCATGCTAGAAAAATCTGTGTGAAGCAATCAATAGATACTTGGTAACACCCTCAAACAATATACATCAAGACCCTTCATCAATTCTCACCATAGACAATAGATTCATAGCTCCAAACATAGTAAAACAGTCACAATTTCATAAACCCAACATAGTGTGCAGTGAATTTCATAATGAATAAGACCCATGAATAAATCAACTTTCAATCCTGCAATTTTAAGTAAAAGAGCTTGGGTAGCATGGGTGAAGGGAACCCATGAAATAAACCCACATACCTTAGCTTTGGAGATGAACTTGATGAAGATTGGAGATGGAGACTTGAAGCTTGAGAGGAAATCCTTAGATCTGGAGATTGTTTTGAGACTTGAATTTAGGAGTAAAATATTTGGCTAAGTGTTTGAATGAGTATTGGGGAATGTTTATAATGATATGAGGGTGAAAAATTGGTAAGTATGGGCATTTTCTCGTGTGGGAACACTTTTAGGCCCAAGACTTAAAGGTCTTGGACCGAAGTCAAAACTGGCCAAAACTTTACACTAGTGCGCGCCCTTGGCGCGTCGCGCCAGGGGCAGAAAAAGCTCTTTGGAATTCATTGTTTGGAAAATCAAAATTGCTAATCGTTTGCTCTTAAATATGATTTAGACCCATTTTCCACTCAAAATGACCCCCGAAATAAGAATATGAAGTCAGATTTTCGATATCGCGCATGGATTTTGAGATATATGGAAATTATGATTCCGGACACGTTTGAGGCACATTTTCGAGCACTTTTTGGGGTCGTTACATAATTGGTCTATGTGAAGCTATCAAGCGGCAATTGGAGAAGCCGAAGGAGTGTCATGCACAGTACATGGATATCATGATCAATGGATGATGTTCTCGTGCCATGGTCGACACAGGCACAGAGGTTAACATCTTAACTAAGCTTGCGGCAACCAAGTTGGGGCTGAAATATCCCAAGTGATGTGCAACTTAGGATGGTCAATGCGCCAGTGACTCCTGTGTGTAGAGTTTCTTAGGAAGTCGATATAGTGATGGGTGAGTGGCATGGCAAGACCAACTTCCATGTCACCCCATAAATCTCTTCGACATCATCTTTAGGCAGGAATTTATTCAGAAATGCCATGTAGTGATCAACCCCTACCTCCAACAACTCATGGTCTTGAAGTAAGGAGGTTTTTGCGTAGGGCCCTTAGTCCAGATTCCTAAGTCAGAGGGATAAGCTCAACTGTCAGCCTTGCGGCTTGTGGAGGGGTTCAAGGATGAAAAGTCATTGCCAAGTTCCACGCACGCCAAGAGGAGAAGGAATCAGAAGAGAAGTTGTCGAAGGACGCCGAGCGGGAACAAGGATAGCTAACTGTATCAGTGCAGCTCGGGTGTTAAAAAAGGCGACTCCAGAGAAGACCACGGAGGGATGACATGGAGACTTGCGGCAGTCCGAAGGTAGAGATCGGGAGTTCCAATAGTAGCATTGTGCTGAGCACATCACAACATCAGGTGGTGGAGAGTGTCATCATTTGCCAGTCTTCCATAAAAGTAAGGGAAAAATCTAGAGCCAAGGAGAAGAAACTAGAGTCTTATAGAGATTTTCGAAAGACTCTAGAACATTGCAGATAGAACTTGAAGCTCCTGGAAGACTATAGGATATTGCAGGAAAATCTTGTAAATACTTGGAGAAATGTAGAATAATGGAGTAAAGTGAGGAAAGACTTAGAACACTTTAGAAATGTAGAATATTATAGAGAAGGGACTTATTTGTAAATTTAGAGGGACTTGGAATATAATTATTATTTACACTTTGGCCCCTAGAAAGTAGTATAAATAGGAGGGTCATTCATTTGTAGCAACCATCCAAGAATTGTAGGCAATCTTCCAAAGTAATATGCAAGTCTTCTTAAAAGCTCTCTTTGTCTTCTTAATCAAGCATTCCCTTAGCAATCCAAAGTTGAAAGGCTTACTAGTATTTGTAAGACCGTGAAAGATTCGTGAGAAAATTGACTTGCAATGACCCTAAAAAGTGCCCGAAAATGTTCCTCGAAAGTGCCCAAAATCGTAATTTTCATAAATCTCAAAATCCGTGTGTGATATCGAAAATTCGACTTCATATTCTTATTCTGGGGGTGAAATTGAATGGTTGATGGGTATAATCATGATTTAAGAGCAACTGTAGCAAAATTTGAAAATCACAAAAATGCGATTTCCAGTGTGCATCCACGCCCTTGGCGCGACGCACCAAGGGTGCACTACTGTGTATTTTGTGTGTTGTTTTTTTCTATCTCGGTCCAAGACTTTTGGGTCATGAGACTAAGTGTTCCCATGTGTAAAAATACCTATGTTTAGCCTTATTTCACCCTCATATCATTCAAGGCATTCCCCAATACACACTCAAACACTTAGACTCATATTTCACCCTAAAACTCAAGTCCCAAAACTCATCCAGATCTAAGAATTTCACTCAAGCTTAAAGTCTCCATCTCCAATCTTATCAAGTTATTCTCCAATTTCAAGGTATGTGGGTTTCAATCATTGGTTCCTTTCACTCAAGGTGCCCAAGCTTCCATTTCATATAATTTACATGTTTTTAAGTTGATTTTACATGTAGGTCTATTACTATGAATTTGACTATGAACTATGTTGAAGTTTTGTAAAAGTGTGACTGTTTTAGCATGTTTTGAGCTATGAATCTTCGATCTAAGTTGAGATTTGATGAAGGGTTATGATATGTATTGTATGATGGTGTTATGAAGTATTGGTGGGATGATTTACTTCAAGATTTCTTGCATGATTTCACTCTTTAATTGCACAGTTTTACACTAGCATTGTATACCCACCAAGTGTTTGATAAAATGTCTAGATTATGATTCTTGAGTTGTTGAAGGCTTGATGCTTGGCATATGAGATATAGGACTTTATGATGATGAAAGTATGTTGCATATATATTAGTTTCATGATGAAATTCAATAGTGTTTGTTAGTTGACCAAGTCTAGCTCGGGGAATTGTAGGCCCGGGTAACCACATCGAGGGGTTGGTAACTTAGTTGCCTAGTATGGGGGGCTGTAGTTCCGGGTAACCACATGGAGGGGTTGGTACCTTGGTTGCTGAAACGACCCCAAAAAGTGCCTAAAGACGTGCCTCGAAAGTGCTCGAAATCTTGTTTTTCATATATCTAAAAATTAATTTGTTATTTTGAATATTCAACTTCATATTCTTGTTCAGTGGGTCAAAATTAGGGGGATCGGGGTCTAGCCTTGATTTTAGAGCAACCGTAGCAAAATTTGATTTTTCCAAAATTTCAATTTCCACAGGCGATCCGCGACGACTTCGCGACACGCCTCTATCGCAAAACAGTGTAAATTCTACACTATTTTTCTTAGTTCGTCCAGATTCTTCTAAGTGTTAGGCCTAAGTTTTTCCAAACGTGCTTTTACCTATACTTAGCCTTATTTCACCCTCACATCACCCTAAACATTCCCCAATACTCACCAAGACACTTAGCCAAATATTTGCTCTTAAATTAAAGTCCCAAACTCAAGACCAATCTTAAGGATTTCATCAAGGATTCACTCAAGCTTCAAGACTCCATTTTTAGTACTCTTCAAGGGTTCTCCAAAGTCAAGGTATGTGGTGTTAAACCATTGGGTCCTTCCACCCATGGTGCCTAAACCTTCTTTTTACTAATATATAATGATTTAAAGTTGATTTTACATGTGGTCTTGTAAATTGAGATATCTACTGTACAGTGATTTTAGTTCATGAAAGTATGGTTGTTTTAGCATGTTTTGAGCTCTAAATCAGGGATCTAATGTTGGATTTGATGAGGGTTTTGATTTGAATGTCTTGAACGTATTGCAAGGTGTTTATTGATGGTTTTACTACAGATTTTTGTGCATGATTTCATCTTCAAATTGCATGGTCTTTTACCCCTATTACACGTCCCCAAGATGTTTGATAAAATGTTCGGTTATGTTTTTTTTGAGTAATTGAAGTTCCAAAGCATGAGACATGATATGACTGATGTTATATGATGAAATGAGCTTATGTACATGATATATATGTTCTATATAATGTGTTGTATTAGACTATGCCCGATCTAAGGGTATAGGATCCCGAATAACAATGTGAAGGGTATGTATCTTGCCAACAAGGTATCAAGGTGTGAATGGCATCAACCATGTGATGGGTGTAGTACTTTTCCACCAGGATGTCCAGGTGTGAATGGAATCAACAATGTGAGGAGTGTAATAGCTTGCCACCAAGGTGTCCAGGTGTGGATAGCATCAACCATGTGAGGGGTGTAGTACCTTGCCACCAGGGTGTCCAGGTATGAATGGCACCTCCCAATCATAGTTGGGATTCTTGATTGGTCTCTTTTACACATATGATATCTTCTATGAGCATGATTTACTTAAAACATGTTTTACTTATGCATTGATCATACATGCCATATTGTTATACTATGCCTATTGTCTAATATATGCATTTTGAGTATGATGTCTATCTATTGTTGCATTGCACTCCACATACTTAGTACATTGAAACGTACTAACGCATACTCTTTCCATATCACCATGTAGGGACCGATGCTGAAGCTAATCATCCTCTTCCTCCACGTGGCTAGATCGGTTGTACTCAAAGCTAGTTGGTGAGTCCTCCATTTCAGGGACCTTAGTTTATGTTGCTATTATCTATGTATTGAGACACTTTCTTATGTTCTATTTTGACTATGAGGGTGAGCCCGGTTACTTCGTCTTGGTGCCCGCTCTATCTATGTATTTAGAGGTGTTTATTGGACAAGTTATGTATCCATGGTATGAGCTTTGACTCCTTGTCTCTTGATGATGTTTATTTGCTGGCTACCCTTTGGCCCTTTTCCCCCTTTGAATCATTTTATGTCTTTTACATGCTTCCACGACTGATGATGTGTAATGATAAGTTGAGAGGCTTGTTTGGGGTTCCTTCGGGTTCCCCATTCGCCATGTCATGTCTAGGACTTAGGCTTGGGTCATGACAAACTTTGCAATAGAGCACTAGATTGATAGATCCTCGGAGTCTAACACACTATGTCGAATAGATTCCTATTCATGTTTGTGAAGCGCGCCATGACTATGAATAGGAGGCTATGAGGCGTTTTAGGTAATGTTTCCCTTCTTCATGTTTTATCTCATGTTATAGAGTTGTAGTGAGTTTTTACCCCATAACGATTATTCTTTGCTATGCTAGATCATGCCAAACACTAGAGGAAGACGGGCCCAAACTCCAGAGGAGCAACCTACCAATGGTGAGCTCCGGAATGCTCTTACTATGCTTGCCCAAGTGGCGGCCAGCCAAGTCCAATAAGGGGCCCAAGTTCCTCATGCTAACACTCCGGGAGCTACGGTAGGAGACTTTATAAGGATGAATCCTCCAGTTTTCCGTAGGTCAAAGGTAGATGAAGACCCACAAGAGTTCATTGATGAGGTCTACAAAATCTCGAATATCATGGGTGTTGGGCCAAATGAAAAGACGTAGTTGGCGGCGTACTAACTCAAAGGGGTAGCTCAAAATTGGTATGAGTAATGGAAGGGTGAGAAGAGGGTTGCTAATGTGGTGCCTTGGGAGGAGTTCAAATTGGCCTTCCTTAATCGATTTTTCCCTCTTGAACTTAGGGAGGCAAAGTTGGTAGAGTTTATGAACTTGATACAAGGTGGTATGGGTGTGAGGGAGTGTTCCATCAAATTTAATCAACTTTCAAAGTATACCCCTCACTTGGTGGCCGGTCCTAGGTCAAGGATGAATAAGTTTGTTATGGGGGTTTCCGACTTGGTAAGTGAATAATGCTTATCTGCCTTGCTAATTAGTGATACAGACTTACCTCGGTTAATGACTTATGCCGAGCAAATAGAAGAAGAAAAGTTGAGAAAAAGGAAGTGTCATGAGGCCAAGAGGGCCCGTTTTGAAGGTAGGTTTCAAAAGGGTGCTAGACATCATCAAGGCCAAGGGCCTCCTCATGCTACTAATAGGAGGTTTTCCAATAACTTCCTTAGGCCTCAAGGCGTGAGTGGAACGACTCCTAATGATGTGTGTCCTAAATGTGGAAAGAATAACAAGGCGACAATGTTGAAGGGTTCCAATGCATGTTTTGAATGTGGGGAGCTTGGTCACAAGAGGGTGGATTGTCCAAGAAACCGTGGCAAAGTCCAGGGTGTAAATGTGGTTCCATTGGATAGAGGTGTTCCTTAAGATAGTGCCCCAAGGCACAACTAGTTTTATGCTCTACATGGGAGGCAAGGGGTTAGTAAGGTCCCCGATGTTGTTATGGGTATGTTGAAAATCTTTAACTTTGCTGTGTATGCTTTGATTGATCCGGGTGCCATTCTTTCCTTTGTTACTCCTCTTGTTGGTAAAAAGTTTCATGTTATTCCCAAGTTGTTGCATGAGTTATATGAAGTGTCTACTCCTATTGGTGCCTCTATTGTTGCTAGAAAATTTTATAGGAGTTGTCCTATTTGCATTTTTAATAAGCTGTTGCCATGTGATCTTGTTAAATTAGACATGGTAGTCTTTGATGTTATTCTTGGGATGGATTGGTTGTTGCATGCATACTATGCTTCCATTGGTTATAGAACCTATAGGGTCAAGTTTCAATTTCCAAATGAACCCATCCTTGAGTGGGAAAGTCAAGACGTGATGGTCAAGGGTAGATTCAGTTCATGCATTAAGGCCCATAAGTTGATTTCTAGAGGGTGTTTATATCATCTTGTGAGGGTTAAAGATGTGGGTTCCAAGGTCCCTTCCATTGAGTCGGTCCCCATTGTACATGAGTTTCTTGATATCTTCCTAAATGATCTTCCCGGTGTCCCTCCCGAAAGGGAGATAGACTTTGGCATAGATTTTCTTTTCGATACTCAACCTATCTCCATTTCCCCTTACCTTATGGCCCCGGCGGAGCTGAAGGAGTTAAAGGAACAATTGAAAGATTTGTTGGAAAAGGGATTTATTAGACCTAGTCAATCACCTTGGGGTGCTTCGGTGTTGTTTGTGAA
>JAPFFP010042602.1:0-13963 GCA_026153255.1 Solanum medicagineum
GTAGGATAATTCTTTTCATGCACCTTAAGTTGTCTAGAGGCATAAGCTATCACCTTACCATTTTGCATCAAAACATAGCCCAAAACAAAATCTTGAAGCATCACAACATACAATAAACCCTTCCAACCCTTCTGGTAGAGAAAAGATAGGAGTGGAGACAAGCTTATCCTTCAACGTTTGGAAACTCTTTTCACACTCATAGGTCCACACAAATTTTGCCTTTTTTTTGGTCAACTTAGTCATGGAAGAAGCAATATAAGAGAAACCACCAACAAACCTCTGTAGTAACCTACCAAACCCAAGAAACTTCTAATGTCTGATGGAGTCAAATGTCTAGGCCAATTTCTAATCACCTCTGTCTTTTTAGGATCCACGTTAATACTATCACCCGACACCACATGACCTAGAAAGGCAACCTCTTTCAACAAAAACTCACATTTTTCATATTCGGCATACAATTTCTCCTTCTTCAAGATTTGCAACATCACCCTCAAATGATCCACATGCTCTTTCTCACTATGGGAATAGATCAAGATATCATCAATAAATGCAACCAAAAACAAATCATGGTAGAGTTTAAAGACCATATTCAAAAGATCCATGAAGATAGTGGACAAGGTATATACCCTGCAACGTGGTAGATGGGTATAGCACCCCCCCATCAAAGTGGTCAAGGTATATACCGCTCAACATGGTAGATGGGTATAACATCTCCCATCAAAGTGGTTGAGGCATATCAACCTCTCAACAAGGTGTGGTCAACTTGCAACACTATAAATACTTTTCATGAATTCAATACATACATACATTCCTTTCATCATCATAAAGTAACTTGAACCATAGGCCCTAAAATAGATCAACAATAACTCAAGAACCCTTAACCGGACATTTTATTAAATACTTAGTAGGTGTGTAATGCTAGTTCAAAATCATGCAATTTAAGAGTACAATCATATGAGAAAACTTAATGTAAATCAACTCACCAACACTATGTAACATCCTCATGCAAGATACATTGAAATCCCTCATTAAATCTCATCATAGAACATAGGTTCATAGCTCAAAATATGCTTAAACAGTCCATATTTCATGAAACCCCCAACATAGTTTATAATCAATTCATAGTAAGAAGAACCCATAGATAAATCAACTTGGAAACATGCAATTTACATAAAAAGGAAGGTTGGGCACCATGGGTTAAAGGATCCATTGGTTGAAACCCATATACCTCAACTTTGGAGATTTCCTTGATGAAGATTTGAATGAGAACTTGAAGCTTGAATGAATTTCTTGAATCCGGAAATGAGTTAGAATCACTTGAATTTAGGTGAAATATTTGGCTAAGTGTTAGAGAGGGTTTTGGGGTACGTCTTGAATGATATGGAGTCGAAAAATGACTAAGTATAGGTGTTTTTACGCATAGGAAGGCTTAAGCCCAAGACCCAAGGCCTTGGACCGAACTAGAAAAACTTGCAATAAAAATTTACAGGTCCACGCCTTAGCCGCATTGCGCCAGGGGCGCGGATCGATTCTGTTTTTTGTCAACTTTGGAAAATCCAATTTTAATATGGTTTCTCTAAAGTCAGGGTTATACCCATTCCCCACTCAGTTTTGCCCCTGATCACAAATATGAAGTTAGATTTTCGATATCACGCATAGATTTTGAGATATATGGAAATTATGAATTTTGTCATTTCGAAGGCACATTTTCGGGCACTTTTTGGGGCGTTTCACTAGTCCTCAGGGTACGAGACTAGGTCTACGACTCATAAAGTCCTCGATGGCTCATCTTCATGTTCGAAGACACAACTTCAAAAATCTATCCTTCACTGGAATTTAACACGAAACCACCTTCACGGCTCGTAGAATGCTCTATAGCCCTTAAAGGTTCTCGTGGATCCTCAAAATCAACAACTTCTGCATATTTAGCCCAAACGTTGTGCCAACCATGGAATCCTGTAAAACAAACACAAAAACACATCAAACCCACTACATCACATTGAGAACACTTAAAATTCCAAGTTTTAAGCATCAAAAGTGGTGTATTTTGACAATACATCAGTGTCCTCTGAATGTAGGTGAGGACTCACAAATAAGCTGATAGAAGATAAGATCCTCAGTGAAGCGCCTGCATTATGAAAAGATGCAATCCCAAAAGATAATCTGTACATGAAATGTACGAGTATGTTAAATAGCTAGAAAGGAAGGAACACAATCAAAGAACTCAACTCGGTAATCAACCCAACTCAAGAGACTCAACTTAACAAGATAAGGAACTCAATTAGAATGTGTCACGACCAGGACCTAGGGTCTAGGAGTGACATGGTGAATGAGAACCCGAGAGTCCCCAAACAAGCCTCATAGCATCCATTTACATATCATTGGTTGAGAAGTGCATAATTAATCAATGAGCATATAATTCTAAGCGAATGAGACTTTGGACTCAAGCTATGGCGATGTCAAAGGAATAGGTATTTGCATGGATTCACATAGCACATAACACATAGCACATAAGAACTAAGGGGCGGGTAAGTATGACTCACACTATGGGGATAAAATGGAACTAAGAACTTTTCACATTTCTACATCTTATCATGAACATATCATCATATCATCAACATCAAGAGATAGCCATTATCATAGTCTCCACAAGAAAATAACATAACACATAAAAAGCTCGTTCATAGAGTTTGCATGATGTCCAACGATTCCGCTAAGTCATGGAATAGGACAGGGGCCAAGACATGTCCCCACATCACCCTCTATGTAAAGACATAAGTGAAAAGTAGCATAATAGGTAGATACAAGGTGGCTTGTGCTTGGATGATAGGACTCACCACAAGCAACTCTGACAATCCAAGCTAATCGCCAAGAGGTGGAATAAGACAGTCTCAGTCCCTACATGGTTAGATTATGGAGGCAAAGAGTATGTGTTAGTATGCTTGAATGTACTAAATATGCCGACATGTAATGCATATGAACTCATTAAACCTATATCTAATCACATGACAAGGAACATATGTAGAAAGAAGTATATACGAAAGACTAATATATTATACAATATGCCATGAAGTGCATGATGCACGACTGTGAAAATACTTTGCATATAAGGGGATGGACCTTAACCAAAATAAGACCAAGTGAACTATAACTTGGAACTCCGTCATATACCCGACAACGGATAAAGAGGTGACCTACTTGCCAAAAGTAGATACATTAAATTCATCATCCATAAAAGGGTATAATCATACCTATGTTAGGAAAATAGTTCAAGAGAAAGAAATATGGACCCTTGGGGATAGCCGGCCTTGCCTCCAATCTTGTCGGTGCTAAGTCATCCACCCACAAGAATACATATACGTATACTACTTGTAAAAGAGGCATGCATCTTGTCAAACATAACAATGCATACTTTGGCTTAAAGATAAAATCATAGTTTATAATCATGCATACTTAGGCTAAAAAGCCAAATCATACTTCATGTCATACTTTCATGCATAGGAATAGCTCCATTCAGCATGTCTATGAGAATCGAGTACAGACCCTTGGGATAGCCTGCTCTGTGTCCAATCTCAACTAGTGCTCCTTAAGCATAGTAGTGTAAACACCCATAATTGCTCAAAGAGCCATAACATAGACATTTTGTGATCACATTCTAGTCATACCCATACTTTCTTTCAAAACATAAGCATCATTATAATTGGGACTTAGTCCACCTCATAAACTTCATGAAAACATAGTTCATGCATGCATATGGCATGAATGAGATGAGAATAGTATGGGCAATAGATATTGAAACTTAAATCAATAATACAATATGAAATTCAAGTAAATCCAGAAGTAAAATTCACATTTAAGCCACCAATTTGGATCTCCCATGCTTAAATCAAATTTTAAAGGGACAATGCATATTCACTTCTTCATAATTCTCATGTAATTCAACATATTAGGGCTCAATCACTTTAAATCAACAATAAAACATAGCCCATATCTCAATTGAATGAAATATAAAATAATCTTAAGAATCCATAATTAAAGTAAGATCAATTTTATAATATCACATGTAAAAGAGTTTGGGGTCTTCATGGTTGAAAGGGACCATAACTCAATCTCACATACCTTAGCTAACCAAGAAGGAATAGGAAGAAATTTTATGAAGAAGAATACCTTTCCTTATACTCCAAGATAATCTCCCATGGCTAACTTAAAGGGAGTTCTTAGATGAGAGAGTTTGAATAATTCTAAAATGTGATGAATGAATTTGAATAAGAATAGAGGAGCATAGGTCCTTTCAGGGGTTTAGAATGTGTTAGAAAGTCATTAACGTTTCTTAGAAGTAGCCAAAATTATGGAAAAGCAATTAATGAAATGATCTTCAAAATGTTACCAGGTGTCCCATGAAGAAGCTCCACAGTCGGTGCAAAGAACCATAGATTGTGTAGTACTCCTGTAGAGATTTCCTTAGCCAAAACAGAGGGAACAGAACACGGGTGGGCTTAACGAAAATGGGCATAACTTCTTTATCTGAACTCAGAATCAGGTGAAACTGAATGCGTTAGAAAGATAATTTAATGAGCTTCAATGTGGAAGGTTGTAGGACACCTAGTTCCTTTTCTACAAGGATATATAACCATTTAAAGTTGACCTTTCTACCGATCCATATGAAAAACTTAGTCGATGGAATACATTTGAACTTGGCTTGATGTAGAAGACTAGTGATGACCCTAAACCAAATAAGTAAGCTTTGATTGATTGATCGAAAGTGAATTTACCTTGAGATTGAAGGTTCCATGGGAATCTTTCGACTAGAGCTTGGAAAGTGGATTCAGAAAGCATGTGAGTGAGTGAATGAGAGGCTAAGTGCTAGAATAAGAATGAAGAGTAATGGAGGAGTATAAACTTATTTAGGGGTCTTATACAAGGGTCACACAGACCGTGTGGCCTTCTGTGGTGCTACACTTAGACAAAATTTTCACTGATAAAGTTTCGAAACAGAGATTCCATAATTAGAAAATTTTCACAAAAATGCCCATACGGAAGGTCATAAGACCCGCGAAGGATCATACGAACCATATGAGGTTCATATGTGAAGTGACTTTGCTAAAAAGTGGCTTTCAAGGCTAGGGATACTCACACAAGCCACCACACGGACCGTATATGGTTCATGTGGTGCAAGCCTTGGTCTTGAACTCCAAAGTTAAGGCCAATACTCTACACACAAGGCCATGGGCCACCTCAAGGCTCTTCGACACAACCCGTGGTGAGTCACACGGCCTATGGAGGTGTCCATGGCATGTGATCTTGGTCAAAAGACTTTGGGAACCAAAATCAATGCACCATTAAAGTCATACGAAGTCTGGGCCCTTATAGAATGTTACAAGTCTAAAGCAAAAATATAATTTAGACAAAGATCAATCATATACAATCAAATTCAATTCAATCCATTCAGAGTACTATCAAGACCTATTTGGGAGTTTCTCTTGTGTGACAATGACCACTTATGCGCCAGTAATCGTGCGGCAAATTGAAATGTTGCCTGTTTGTTCATTACCTTGCGAGGGTAAATAACATATTAACAAATCATGGATCCATCAATCAAATCAACTCCTATGTTTTAGGGCAATAAAAATAGGGAAGCATTCTGAGTTAAACAGATTTAATCCACTCCTGTGTGTGGCGATGTAGTTATTGAGATCGAGTTAGACTTTCTCTTAATCAATTCAATGCTCGATATTCCTTCCAAGATTATATTCTCATAAAATAATCAATCATATAAATAAGTGTCACATTGACTCTATCAATTCATCAGTTCTATCAAGTCAATCAATCTATCAATCTCATCAACCTCTCAAGAATAGACTAGACAATCATTTAAGAGGTTTATCAATTTAGACCAATCATTTGATTTCAATTATTAAAACTGTCAGGACCATCAACTTCTATCAATATGATTATCATCATTCTCATAGTACAATCACAATCATAGTCACATTCATACTACTAAGGCACTAAGCTCAATCCTTAGGTTTAGTCATGCAATCTTTTATTGAATACTATCTGGGGTTTATAGAATAACTAATATAAAAATATTTATTAGTAAATCAACTTCACGATGATCATTAACTATAATAAAATACATAGAATATATAGTTTACAAGAAAACCTTCTAAGAAACATGCATGGAGACTCAATACTTTCACAATCTTTCTATTATCATCAACGGGGGCACATGGAAGAACAATTCCATTCTTTAGTTTAGCCTTACATACTTGGGATGAAGACAAAAAAGCAATCTTGCAAGAATCTTCCTTGAATTCCTTGAACCCTAACCCTTTCTACTCTTTTTAGCCCTTTAGTTAGTTTACCGTAAAAGACATAGGAATGGATTTAGCGATCCCTTTTAGGCCAAAAATGACCTTTATCAATCGTAGATTACGTGTAGGAAGGGTGGGGAAATTTTGGAATGCCCGTCATTAAGATTTCAACCAACAAGAAAAGTTTGAACTATGATGGAGCACATCGGCATCGCAGACTTCTTATGCCATAATTTATTTTTATGTAACGCATAAATTGCACCCTTGGATGAGTTTTATGTGTAAAATGTGAGAATGACCTATTTTGTGGCATCTCCACAACACAGAGTGTTGCGCACGTTGCTGAAAATCACATTCTATCCCGAAAAATTATGTCTTGCTCTGATTGGATAAAATTCAACCAAGACCACTTTTCCACTCAATTGTTTTTGTGCTAATCGTGATTCTAGACTCGCATTTTCCAAAAATGTATGGTGTGATTCGTTATACGAGCAATCTGTGGTCTAGGGAACTTTTGGTAGTTTTGTAGGCTGTCACATTATCTCCCTCATAGAATCATTCATCCTCGACCGATGAGTAACTAGAGATAGACTCGAGGATAGAATATCAATCAAGACTTAGACAATCAATTATTCAAGCTCAAGGATGGACATATCATTTCAGCAAGAATAGTAACATTATCTTCAACTCTATCATTGATAGGCACGAATGGAATATCAAAACTCAATAGATCAAATCATTCAATCTTCTAGAAAATTGACTCTTCGAACTTAAGAATGAATACATCAACTCACAGATAGGGAACTCTTTTACTTAGAAGGTATCATATCAGGGACGAGAAAGGGTTGCAATCTAAATGTTTCCATCAACTTTCCTCATGACTTCAAGAGAGGATTGTTTGTCCAATATAAGGATAGAACCACTTTGTATCATGATATAGGGCTGTAGCTTCTAAGCTTGGTGACTTTCCTTGACCATGCTCTACTTTTAATGTACCACACTTTATATATTTAAGCTTATAGATCTCATCAAAGAGTAAGTCTGCTGCATACCCTCATCAAGTTCAAGCAAACTTAAAGTCACAACATGCTACCCATAAGATGATCATGCTCATGCAAATCTAACCTACTCAGCTTCTATTCTAGACCTTTCTAAGGATTTTCACTTAAAGATATTACTCCTTCTCCCCACTCCATTACACCTAGGAATATCCTCACCCTAATGTCGTGAATAACCTATGACAATCACTTACATTAGGACCATCATAATTCAAGCTAATCATTCTAACCTCTTTATGGTCTTTTTAAGTTCAACATCACTTAAGAATCTTCAAGCCTACCATAGCACATCTACACTCACAATTGCATTAACTCTTCTCAAGAGGAGACAAATATCCTTTAACCTATTTATTGCATATATCAACTTATCTAGCTCCTCCTCTATGTTTATAACCTCAAAATAGAATCAGTACAACACCATATCATAATTAGGAGCACTCACTATCTCCCATAAAACATGACTCATCTATTATCATCAATATTACTATCACGATTGGTAAAGAGGTTCATTGAAAGGGCTTAGAATGATAGAATATAAGCATGATTTATTCAAGAAATCCAATGTAAGAACATTCATAATGTAATATGATCTCCCTCATTTTTTAGGGCTTATTCTGAATCCATAGAATTGTACATAGTGCAAAACTCAAGTTACATCTTATTTAACATAGGGCAGGATACTCTTAGATCCATGAGATAAGATCAGAATTGTTGAATAAAATTACCACTTCTCATCCTCAGAACTTAACTTGAATAAAAAATCAACATGAGATGCATGAGTCTTGGCCATAGGCATGACACTCATACACAAGATAAGAATAAAGTATTACCTCGACTAAAGGATAAAGGACATATAAGATAGAAAAGCATTGATGTCTCATCCTAATCAACTCGTCTCTATAAAAACCTTAAGACCCAAATTTGGTTCATTACCTCATCATCTCCCCCTTAGCTCAAAGGTTATCTTTCTAAATCTATAAATCAATTCTCTTTACTAAGCTATAAGTACAACTCTCCACACGATCGGGGAATCACTATCCACAAGAACATCTTAAACTCTCCTGTTATACTACAATTACATAAATAAAATCACAATTGAGACTTTGTTCTGAGATACCACTCTTAGCTTTTTTCTATCTCTACGGGCATCTGGCTATACTTGCTGCTCTTATTAGCATACGTAGATTCTTTCTACACATATGTGCTAACCTCTTATTATCTAATAATTTATCCTTACTTTACTATTTTCATCTAAGGGGCGCCTATACCATACTCCTACATAACATTTCTTGCCAATCAATATCTTAATCTTGAATACACTATGGCAAGCCTCTTTGAGTAAATCTCCAATTACGAGTATCACTCTTATAATACTTTACTGATTCTTCAAAATGCTCCACAAAACTTAAGCTCAGAGTCTAGTGTTATTATGTGCATCACACACTTATCTCATATCATACCAACGTACAACTGCTAGGTAATCATTGGGAACATAGGCCCACTAAAATGTCATAGTCAATAATTGATCAACATATGCCCTGTTGATAACTCATGTATCATTCACCCATTCATTGTACCTCCTTGTCTTGCTAACTCATAACTCTATGAATTTCATGGGGCTATCTTTTCAGAATCATTAGCCTAGTTTAGATCTATCACCTTAAAAGTACTCTATCCCTTATTTAACATCTATACTCCACTCTCACTAACACGAATACTATGACACATCTACATAAACTTCTTTTGAGTTTGGGCACACTCTAACTCATCCAAACAATAACTATTTCTTAACACCTTATCACAAAAACCAGATTGTACTTATTACTCTTTCGTCAATACTTATGAAAATTGACTCACCACTCTATTACTTTCCAAATAGATACATAACTCTAGTTACACGTCTCAATAAACTGCCAATCTCACTATTTTGTCTCTTCCTTTCCACCATTGTTCTTTTATCTCTAGAATAACTCAATTCTATTTATGGTTTACAAGACCTCAAATCACAACCATGAGGTGGTAACATTACACTTTTAGAGACATAACTTTACCTCTTATAGATAACATCAAAAGCAAGTTTTGGATAAAAGACCCTGGGATACATCATGATCTAGCTCCAATGCACGAATCATCTGAATAGGAATGCATTCTTTCAAATCAATCAACTCATCACACTAGATGGACTCTCTCAAACCTATTGTAGTCTCTTTACCATACTAATTGATTCATAGGAGAGGACATCATTGGCAAGGATTTGAACTTTACTATCTCTATCACTTCGTACATGAGGCACAATCGAAAAGTTTAGAGCAATGCACGAATCAAAATAGAGCTTTCACAGAGTTTAACTCTATAGCACAAATCTTAAAATATGAAAGAAGTAAGACAATTCCTAATGTCCTATAGCCTCTTTCTTATAAGTGTAGTGCACAACACACCTATAAAAATGACTCTACTATACATAAATTCATAGACTCCCTAGGACTCTTGAACTCTGTACTCTAATACCAAGTTCATCATACCCCAGGATGGTTCCTTTGGTGTGGTCGGCACTTAGAAACCATTGTTGTTCCTTAAGAAAACTACTTTGCCTGATCACACATTCACTCGTTCACATTAGCAGAAGACTTAAAATAGAGAGAAAATAAGATGGAAGATCCAATCATCAATTTGACTCAATGTATAGAGGTCTATATCAAACTCCAAACCTATGACACAAGAATGATTATAAGAAAATCTCTCAAGAGATAATTATCTCAACATCAACATATCATTGTCTAGTCTATAAAAACTCTATCACTACTATCCAAATGGTGCCAGGATAAGTTTATGTCTACCTCAAATCAAAATTAAAAAAATACTGAGCTAAAAAGTAAGAAAATCATAAGTGGTATCCTTCAAATATAGGGGAGAACTCACAAATCAGCTGATAGAAGGTAAGATCTTCAACGAAGCGCCTGTTGATGATCTGTAATACCTATCTTTGCAACATGAAAAGATGCAGGCCCAAATGGACATCAGTATGTTGAATGTACGAGTATGTAAAATAGCTAGAAAGGAAATAACACCATCAAGAATATTCTAGTCAATAATCAACCCAACTAAAAAGACTCGACTCAACCATCCACTCAACTCAACAAGATAAGGAACTCAATTAGAATGTCATAAGTCTAAAGTAAAAATATAATTTAGACATAGACTAATCATATACAATTCAATCCAATCCAATTAGAGTACTACCAAGACCTATTTGAGAGTTTTTTTGTCCCACAATGACTACTTATGAGCAAGTGATAGTGCAACAAAATTGACATGTTTCCGGTCCATTTATTACCTTGCTAGGGTAAAGAACAAATAACCTAATCAGAGACCCATCAATCAAATCAAGTACTGTTATTTCAGGACAATAAAAAGAGGGAAGCATTCTAACTTTAATAAATTAAATCCACTTCTATGTTTGGCGATATAGTTATTCAGTCTAAGTTGGACTTGGTCTTACTCAATTTGGTGCTTGATACTCCTCCCAATACTCAATTCTCACAAAACAATCATTCCATTTAATAAGTCTCACATAGACTTTATCAATTCATCAGTTCCATCAAGTCAATCTATCTATCAATCCCATCAACCTCTCAAGAGTGGATGTAATGACCCAACCCACTAATGGTATTGTCACTTTGGGCCTAGGCCTGCACTACTTCAAAATACATCACTAGCAGGTAAGGCCTGTTTACTTATATATCTAACATCTCTCTTGTGTTTTATTAATGTGAGACTTCTCATCTTAAGATAGGTTGTTACATATGCCCCTTTTATGGGCTCAACGTCCTTGCTGAAGTTTGCCCCTTTGTATGGGATTTACCTAGTCTTAGCAATGAGGTTTGCCCCATCTCACTGAGATTTACCTAAACTCAATTGAAATATGAACCACATAAACAAGACTAACATAGGAGTAGCTCTGATACTATCTGTAATGACCTAAGCCGTTAGTGATATTGTCCACTTTGGGCGTAGGCCCGTACGACTTTAAAACAAGTCACTAGTAGGTCTCTTGTGCTTTTTCTATGTGGTACTTCCCATATTAAGATGGGTTGTCAAAGTGGACTAGATAATTATTAAAGAGGTCTATCTATTTGGATTAATCATTTGAGTTCAATTATGAAATCTCTTAGGACCATCAAGTTCTATCAACTTCATCATCATCGTTCTCACAGTAGACTCAATCAATCTCTTGGTTCATTTATGCAATCTTTTATTAAATACTATTTAGGGTTTATGAAATAACTTATGAAAAGATACATTTTAGTAAATAGGGTTCACAATGATCATTAAGCATAATAAAATACATAGAATATATAGTTTACGAGAAAACTTTCAAAGAAACATACGTGGAGACTCAATACTTTCAGAGTCTTTCTATTACCATCAATAGAGGAACACGGAAGAACAAATTCCATGCTTTCGTTTAGCCTTACATGACTGGGATGAAGACATACGATTAATCTTACAAGAGTCTTGCATGAATTCCTTGAACCCTAATCTTTTCTCCTCTCTTATCCCTAGGTCTTTAGTTAGTTTAGCACAAAAGACTTAGAAATAAATTTATGTCATGGCCCAAGCTAAGGGCCTAGGAGTGACATGGAGAACGGAAACCTGAAAGTCCCCCAAAAAACCTCAGAGCATCAATACACATCATTAATTCAGAAGTGTATTTCAAACATTAAAAGTGCTAGGGGGTAGGGATCGTTGGACTCAAGCTATGATATAAGAGGGCATGAGACTCATTGTCACACTATTGTAACAAGTAAATCTAAGGGATGAGAAGTTAGGACTCATGCTATGGGGATGGGGAACAAGGGACTTACCGTCTCACATTCAACAACAACAAGTCTAAGGGACGAGATTCATATGACTCACGCTATGGAATTAGGGAATTAGGGATATCATCATCTCATCATCACATCATAAACATAAGAAATGATATAAGCATAGTCTCTTTAAGCATCAACCATACAAGCGCATACATAGAGTTTCATGACATCCAATAATACCTCTAAGTTTTAGACAGGACAGGGACTAAGACATGCCTCGGGCTCATCCTTAAAGTAAAGACATAAAGAAATCGTAACACAACATAGGTAGATATAAAGTGGGTCTTATCATTTGAATAAGGACCTACCACAAGTCAACTTTCGCAGTTAATCTAGCCGTGAAAAGGTGGATAAGGAAAGTCTCCAGTTCCTACACGGTTAGATCGTGTCGGCAAAAGTATGTGTTAGTACATTTGAATGTACTAAGTATTCAGGCATGCAATGTATATGATCATGATAACCTACATTAAAATTTAGATGTCAAGGGCATATATATATAGAGAGTGAGAGAGAAAGAGAGAGAGAGAGAGAGAAGTATATTGAAAAGAATATCATAACAATATACTTTAAATCCATGATGCATGAATGTTATAATACTTAAACATAGTGGGAATGGAACTTTAACCGACATATAAGACCATGTGAGCTATTACATGGAATCCTGAAGTTGCCTCTACACCGGAGAAAGAGTAGACTACTTACCAAAGGTAGTCTATAGCCTTACCTTACGATCTTTCCTTTCCGGTGGGTGGTGGTAAATACATCTTCATTATTTTCGCTTAAGGAGGCATAAACATAAACCTACAGTGGCAGTAGTTATGAGGAAGGTAGGCTTTATATAAGGACCCTTGGGATATTCCCCACCTCCAATCTCATCTGGTGCTAAGTCATCATCTACAAGAATACATATACATATACATGCTTAAAAAAGGAGTGTAAGTCTTTTCAAACCATAATCATTCATACTTGGGTGTATAAGCCAAAACATACTTCCTAAATATGCATACTTGGTCCTGAAAGTCAAATCATATCAAATCATACATACTTGCTCTCGTAGGACAAATAATACTTCATCTCATGCTTTCATTCATAGGATTAGTTCATTCATTCTTGTATGTAGTGGTGTATACACACCCATGGGGCTTAAATCCATTTCATAGACATTATGTGATCACATTATTGTCATAACGATACTTGCCTTGAAGTCATCATCATAGTCATATTAGGTATTAACCCGCATCATAAATCTCATGAAGAAATCTTTGTTCTTGAGGAATGAGTGAATAGCATGGATAGTTGAGATTCATAGTCAAGACATCATAAGAAGATGAAATCATACGTAATCCATAAAGAAATCAACAATTGAAACAACATACATGAAATTGTTGATTTTTTATGAAACATACTTGAAATTGTTGATTACTTTAGTTCTCATAAAATCCATGTAAATCAACATAATAAGACTTAAATCATATTAAAATCATATATTGAAATCAACCCATAACTTAATTTCATCAAATCGAAGCTAAATCACAAACCCCACTTGTAATTCATACTTATAAATCATAAATTTAATGAAATAGATTTTAGGGCTTCATGATTTAATGGGAATCATGAATGAAATGACACATCCCATGAAAAAATTAGGAAGATGTAGATGAATTAGACTTGAGCTTGAAGCACCCTAGAATCCCTTAGCTTGAATCTTCAAAAGTTAAAT